>JBCFYV010002601.1:0-36992 GCA_039000515.1 Timema cristinae
TTCCTCCCACCAAGTTCTGATGGACGCTTGATCCATGTAGTACTTCATTTTCCTCTTTTTATGTAATTTTAATTTTATGTATTGCTACCTGTGAGTCCGACCTCATAGCTCAGTCGGTAGTTTCCCTTTCTAAGGGTTCCGGGTATGGTTTCTGGCATGCCCGAGAAAAATATCATTCGTAAAATTTAGATTTACCCTCTCACGGTGATGAATTTACGGCCTGGGTGTTGGTTGTTGTATTTGTTCTAAATTTAAGTTATTTTTTAAGTATTGTGCTGATATAAGCATTCGTCCCAGAAAGTGCAAGCTAAATACCTCAAATAAACCAAAATGCTACCTGTGTGTACTTTTAATTACACTCAACGAATAGGATAGGTCACTCTTATTTAGTCAGGAGTGTATCATAACACTCTTGGGGAAAGTAATATTCACATTTTGGAGTGTTTTAAGCATAGTTTTGGTGTACATTTATGAAGTCAGAATTTGAAGTAGGTTGTAAATATGAATTATTCAATTAAAAATTAAATAAGTCGTAAATAAAGACGAGGGTATTTGGGAAGCGCTAAATCACCCAAGATATCATAAAGAGTACGAAGAAATAATAAATGTATGAAAACCATTATTCTAAACTAGAGGTATTATTGTTTAAATATTTCCAGGCAAAGCATCTTTTGACATTCTTGGCTGAGAGTCTTTGTTTCCCGAATCCTCCTTACGGCTCTTAGATTACAGCATAACTGTTAATTTCTCAGAAGATGTCACTGATTTTTGGATATTTATATTATTGGTTTTAAGCTCACAGGAAGGATTGTCATATTCCTAGGTAACTCAACTGACGTGCTCAGTCCTCATAGGCAGGATTGTCTCAGTGCTAGGGAACTTTACTAACATGCTCAGCTCTCAGGCGTAGTTTAAAGATGCGCTAGTTTCGTGTTGAGCTAGACCTCCGAGGACGAGGAGATTAAGGTCTGACTCTCGGTTGGGTGGACTGGGGGTTAATTTTCTTATATTGTTTTTCATTTTTACATTCCTTCCACACACATTTGATTTACATGGACATAGTGTTTAATGTATTAAACAATGCATACAAGCAAAGATAAATTAATGGAAACAAATTGGAAACATGGTATATTTTATGCTCCCTATTAATAAATGGGCCAACAGTTTGTTTTTAATAATTTTGATTGAACATAATTATATTCTAATATTTGAATCTAATATTTGAATCTATTTAAAAGTTCAGAGACTGTTTAAAACCCACAGTGAAATATTTTAAGATAAAACGAATAATAACTCACAATTTCAAAGAGAAAATATCTATATTAAAATTTTTGAAAAGGTCACGAGTTATAAGCTACAGGAGAAAATAATGAGGTTTTAGTTAAAAGAATTGTTGTCTCAATTAGGTGTAAAAATAAATTCACGTTGCCCAGGACAAACTTTCTCGCCCTTTTACATAAAAATAGAAACATTTACTAAAACCTTGTTGGATAATATAAATTAAATAATATATATTGTTTCAATATATAATAGTTAAAAACCATCACATTCTAACAAATAAACAATCTCTTCATTCCCGGACCTATGTTTAAAACTATATATTTTCTTATTCATGTTGAAATTATTGGTTAACAAAATATATTATTTTTAAAATTGATTTATTTTATATTCTTACAGTTTATCAATGATAAATAGTTTTTTATCTTTAATAAATGCGTAAATATTATCAACATTGTTGATATCCGTTAATTTTAACAACCCTCCAAGTCAATATAGCTGAAAAATTTGTCATTTCAATTTGTTTGTAATGTTAAAAGGTGTCCGGATACAAATTTTAATCTAAATTATTATATCTGATTTCCAAAATAACACTCTTAAACCACTCTTAACTTGATTCTTGATAATATGATTCCAAACACTCCTATTTATAAACTCTTAACTATCCTAGTTACCGGGTTCCAGGTCTCGGCAAAATGTTCTCGGCTCCAGGTGAAGTTACAGATAAGCCAAACAAAATGTTAAAATCCCCTATTTTATTCCGAAAGCATATAAAACGAAGATATTCATCTAGATCTCGTGTTAAAAATAGTACCATTATTATGTTATATCTTTATATCTATTAAAATAATTTTAAGATTATACAGATCTTGTATTTTCTGAAATATTCGTGATTCTGAAGAGAGAAAATAATGACATCGCCTCCCCTCTGTGACAAATGAGTGAAGCGTGTACAAGTACATCATATCATATCATAATTTTTCTAATTATAAAATTTTAGAAGCTTAAAAAAAGAGAACGTTTCGATAAAGAAGAATAAGTTATTTTGATTTAGTGTTAAAATGGCTAATTTTATATTTACAATTTTTAGATTTTTAAAAGGAGATAGGATCTTATATTGTAATAGTTTTGGAAACTGTTCTACTGGCTCATGAAGGATCACACAACATGAAGCTTTAAAAGCGATGCATATAATATGAAAATATTCTGGTATTCACAAGAGAGTTTCATTTAAATTATTTATCATACGTATGAAAAATAAATATTTCAACTAGATAAAATAAAATCCGACATTAATATGTACCTAGGAAACCACTATTATAACATATTGAAATACATCATGTTTCCTGGCAACAAATATTAATCATTGCTTTATTTTAACGAAAGAATGTTATTTATGAAGCTAAAATTTATAAAGAATATAAACAATAATATTACATGCGATACTGTAATATAGTAGTATTATCTACGATATTATGGGAGCCTCACATACAAGTAAAATGAATAAAAAGACAATAAGGTATATAATCACCCAAGATACTCTGCCAACTATTCAAGATATCCCATGATTAAAACACATATTTCTGTAGGAATCTAACATATGGGTACCTTTTTATTTTATTGACATTTTACAATGAAGTTGAGCAAGTTAAACTGAAACAGTACTCTCCTGGAAGTCTGAATTGTTAATAACTGGTCATTATTACAACTCTTAGAGTGTTTGTTTAATATGAATAGTGATAGATCTATGTGTGTTATACCCACCATTATTAGTACTAACTTAACAACTAACCAAATAATTTATAATATTTTAGTTTAAATTATATGGTAGCTCTTTATCTTGCCAAATCAACGTACACGGGTTTTAATCACTGTATGTTCATGTGATCTTTATTAAAACGAGATGGATTCTGAGATAAGTGATGAAGTCTTGTGATGCAGTGTAGAAAATGGCCGCGAAAGACAATCTTTTGGAAGAGTTGGTGGTTCAGGTGATTCAAATCAGGGGGGAAAAACCATAAATTACAAACAGATCCAGATATTATATTGAAGTTTGAGGACTTTTTGGAATCTGGTCTCGAACTAAATTTTAAGTTAATCAACCCTCACTTTCTAAATTACGAAAATTATACCAACCAATCAAATAAGTTCAAGAAAAAGAAAATGACCTTTACCAAAAATCTCAGTAAAAATAATTTAATTTAAAAAAACTAATATATGGAGTGTTGGCTCAAATGTTAGAGTGATTTACTCTCGTTCTAAAATATTAATAAATTAAGCAACAAATCTAAATTCAAACCTATCTCCTTAGACGAAAAAATAAAAATTAAAGTTCAATATCCAGATGACCTAAACATTTCTATAACTTTTGACCAATTTTTGGAAACCAGTCCTAAATTAAGTACAAAGTTCACAACGTTTACTATTTTATCAGTGAAAGAAAATCTCTTTTCGAGGTTTCGGACTATACCAAAATTCAATGTTATGAGATATTAATACTGAAAGAGAAATATTTAGAATGGTGGATTGTAAAATGGATGATTTCCCCTCAACAGCATATTTTGAAAAGAAAGGAACTACATCTTGTACAGGAAGACTCTTCGTTAAAATTGGGATATGGTTTCAAAAATTAAATATTTTCAAATAAATCCGCGAGTAGAGAATCTTAATCAAAATAATTGTTTATTTCATAATTCCTCTTCAAAATTAGAAATTCTAAATTCTAAATTAAACATTTTCAAAATTTGTAAGTGAAAATAATACGTGCCAAAACTATATAAGTGTTTAATTAAATTTAGGAGAAAATGAACACAATTATTTTTACCAGCATCTTCCTGTGAATAACTGTTCTCATATTGCAAAACAAATTACCCCATCATCTTACTACCCATCGGGTTTATATACAGATATATTTATCAATTTGTTTATATGTTAAAACACTTTTTTAATATCAATTCAAGAGTCCATAATGTCGACGAAGCTGCTGAAACATGCATGATAAGAGCTTTGTGACCGCAATGACGTCAGCTGAGAGAGGAGATACAATAGCAATCATTGCAGTGATGAGTGCCAGTGGATACCTCATTCCTTCAATGATAATCTTCCCCAGAACCAACTCGCCCAATCAACTGAAGAGATAATGTACTCCAAGTTCGATTGGATCCATCTGGATGGGTACAAAACCCTTATTTTCACTAAGTGGTTAGCCCACTTTCTTTGAAATCCTCCATCGATTACATACGTAAAATTTGCAGTAACAAGTTCAACTACTCTTGTTTCAAAGCTATCAAACAAAGATGACTTTTTAGTTTTGCGTATTCCCATTTCATCAAAGAGTGACAAAGATATGAATCCATTTCATTCAGTAATTAGTCATGGAGTTCATCATATTCTTTAGTGATAGTTTGTAAATAATATTCACCATTAATTTTTTATTTTCCATGAACAACACCACTGAAGTTTCAATACTATTATTTAATCCTTTATACGCATCTAAATTGATTTCCTTTAATTATTTTAATTGTTTTGTTGAAATGTAAATAGTTCTTTTAGTAATAAATAAACAACTAACAGACGCTCCGATTTGTTTCGAAATTAAAGTTCAAGTATATCATATTTTTCTTCATTATTTCTACTGGTGGAAAGTATGGAATGAATTTTGGACTACTTATTATCATAGTAAATATAAATGTTGTCTACAGTAACTACCAGAAGTTATATATATTCATCTTTAAATATTTAGATGTGACGCCTGCATATAAGATGATACATTTTATGAAGAAAAAATAGAAGTAAAAACATACATGTAAGCACTTTCTATTTACTATCACCTAATTCAGGACTTCAATTACACCTTCATTCTTTGTTTTATTAAGACATTTTGTTCGGTAGTTAATAAGTAAGTAAGCAAGAGGACAGACACTTCTTAATTCATCTAACCTTATTAACCACTAGCTATTATTAATGATAGGGGGTGTTAAAATCGTAATTTATTAATATTATATGACGTATATTATTTAGAGTTAAATTAAATCTAAAATCTGATTTATAAAACTTCAACAATATAATTATTCTTAAAATCGACCCAATAATATACGTTCGTTTCCACGGAAATGACTGAAATAAACCATAACTTCATTGGTGTATTTCGTTGACTAGCTTGTATTAAGAATTCTTGCTTAAAACATAATATTGTCAATATGAGCCTAACCAAAATATTTTCTTTCTTTCTTCTGGGCTTGATAAGTTTCAGTAGGCTCAAAGAACTGTTTAGAGCTGTTGGGGACTACATGTTGGGACACAAATATGTCGAGGTTGGGACACTAAAAGGTGGGACAGTTGCTTACTTTAAATGTACTTAGTCACATGCGATTTTGTTCACTACATTTGAAAACACCTGTATATGAATATTTACAGACAAGCTAAAATAATTGTAATTATGTTACTGTCCGTATTGAAGAAATCACAGTTCATTTAATTTAAATTAGATGAAAAATCAAAGATGCACAGGAATCGATGTTGGGACCTAATGCTATACCATTTATTTAACCTGAATACGTCTCGTGTTCGGAGTCTGGAGGAGGAATAACGGTAAATCAAACGGATATGTAAAGTAGGTCAATGAGCATCACAATACTATCTCGAGTGGGCTGAGGTGCCAACTGGACTACAGTTGTTCTAAATTATTTATATCAAACAATACATACATTATAAAACTTGAAATACCTTGAAGAACCCATCATAAGGTATATATAACATATCGTCTTCATTCTGGCTTAACATTGCCAAGATTAAAAAAAAAAAGATTTGATTCGAAGAACAATTTATTTTGATTTGTTTGAAGGGCTAATTTGATATTTAAAAATTTTAAATTTTTTAAAAGAAGAAGGGATCTTATATTGTAGATATTTGGAGTCTGTTTAACTGGCTGTTGAAGGAACACACATCTAGAAGTTTTAAATAGCGATGCATAGAGTATTAAAATATTCTAGTTCTCAAAAACCTAGTTTCATTTAATTATTTACCATACGTATGAAAATAAATATTTTATATAGATGAAATAAAACACCACAATAATATGTATCTAGGAAACCACTATTATAATATATATAATTACATCATGTTTCCTGGAAACAAATAATAATCATTTATTGATTTAACACTCCGTCAGGCGCAATATGTTGTAGAACACGATCGGGCGCATTGAGCCTGGGAAGCACACTTTGATCTACTAATTTTTTCTACGCATGTTCACATTTTCTTACGAAAAAATTGTCAACTACAAACACCAAAGAGGATAAATAAAACAGTTTGTCATGTTTTTCGAAAATAACATAAGTTTATTTGAGAAAATGAATATACATTTTTCCATGAGCTATAATAATGAAAATTGCATTGAATTAGAACAAGAATATAAGGAACTATAAAATTGGTCATTAATCTGATTCATCATCGATATGTCCTTCTACCTCTCTTTTATAGCATTGAGGACACATGAAAACAGCATGTGAGAGGCAGGTAGCAGTATGGCACTTTTTGCATTCATATTGACTTAATCTCCTGTGATGAGTTTCTGAGGTGCAAGTTTCACATCTGCGTCTTTTCGGAGGTAATTGTTGTTCTGTTTCATTCAGTTGTTCTTGAGTCGGAGCGAATCTCTTCAGTTTTTGTTGAAGGTTCGACGGCATCCCAATTGACTTGAGACTTCGTCGAAAAAGTTGACCAAGCACAAGTTCGTTAGAGAGTTGTTTTATGAACAGTCTCCTTCTCAGATCTGCAAAACCATTGCTGACATATATGACCTGGGAATTGATTGAAGCAATATTTAGCATTGTGAAAAAAATTATTATGGGCCACCGTTTTGTGTTTCGAGACACATTATATGCACCACACATTTTGTCTACAATATCAACTCCCAACTTAGTTGAATTATAGAAACTGATTACTTCTGGTTTTTGTTTCTCGCCAGTAGAAACATCAATTGATTCGTCTTCATGCAATGATGATACAAGGAGGACATTTTTGTTCTTTCTTGGGACATAGGATACCAATGTATCACCATCACTACTGAAACAAAAAATACTAGAGTGTTGTGTTCTGGCTTTGGTGGCTATGAAATCATTTGGTAGCTCTTTCCTGTTTTTCCTGATGGTTTCAACATAGGAGAGTTTCTTTAGTTTCAATTCATTTAGAAGACTCACTTGTGTGAACCAGTTGTCGGCCGTTATGTTTCTTCCTGAGCCAAACAAAGGTTCCGCCAACCTTTTCGCAAAATCTGGTGCTTTGTTGCTTACGCAAAAGGGTCCTTCGTTCTGCTTTCCCGCGTATATTTCCATGTTGAGCAAATAGAACATTTTCGCATCTACTAGGGAGAAAATTTTAATCCCATATTTACTTGGCTTGGAAGGGATGTATTGCCGGAAAGGACAATTGCCACGAAATGCTGGGAGCATTTCATCTATCGTGACGTTTTCACCAACACAGTAGCTAACTTTACAATTAGTCACAAATTTTGTGAATATATCACGTATTGGTGCGAGCCGATCCAGTTCCTTTCTAGCGGATCTTGTTTCTCGATCATAAAATCGAAGACACCGTATGAGAAATTTGAATCTCTTGATACTCATGACAATACTGATCTTGGCAATGCCGTCGCCATCTGTTGCCCATAATTCCTCGAGGGATAGTCTATTCGCTTTATAAACACCAGCCAAGTAGAGTAATCCAATAAATGCTCGTATTTCAACTAAATCTGTATGTTTTGCATCCCGTTCTCTGGAAAATGCTTCTTTGATATTATCTATGTACTGATTAGTATACTTTACAATATCATTTAGAATGTCCTCTGTAAATACGCAGTTCCAACATTCCACAGGAGATTTTGCTGTTTTTGCTGCTCCAATAACCCCAGGTAAGTGAATCAGGATGTTTTGAGGTCTCCTACGAACTTTGCTTTGTCGATGAGTCTTATACCACTTTGTGACTTTATCTTTTCCCATATAAAAGTCGCGATTTTCTTCAATTTCGTCTTCATCTTCACTGCTACCCTTTTGTTCAGTTTCCGATCCCTCTTCACGCTCCTCAACATTATCTTCTGAATCAATGTCGCTTTCGTTTTCAAAATTTTCATCCCTGAACTCCTCATCAGACGCCTCCAATAAACGGTGAATTTCTGCTAGGTCTTCGGGTTTATTTGGATTGTACAATTTCTTCGACATTTTTTTGTCTGGAACAAACAAAAAATCATGAATGTTTATTGTGTGTATGTCTGTAAATAATTTCTGGCAAAAATATTGAAACATTTCGCAACAAATCACATAATCGGGCGCAATGTGCTTGAGAGAACACAGCCAAAAAACACACTCCTATGTATCGATAATCATGAGATATTTCATAAAATGAAATTACTGATGTAAATATGTGATACAGTATTCCAAATGAATGAGAAACTTACTTGTCAAACTGCAACGTAATCAGGCGCAATGAGCCTATTAGATCTTTTCACTTGTCTGCCATAAACGAAGAAAGAGAATCACTAACTGACCTTGCCACTGTGAGTAACACTCGAAGTGAGAAAGCTACCAGGCTGGAGAAGGGGACATGACGTATTGAGGGGGCGTGGCAAACTAAAGAATTCGAGGTGTGCCTAATAGATCAGTTGCGCCCGACGGAGTGTTAAAAAAATGAAAGAGTTTGTTTAATAAAGCTAATATTTATAAGGAATATAAACGATATTATTTCACGCGATAGTGTAATATAATAGTATCCACGACATTACGAGGCTAAAAGGATAAGATGATACTAAGGGATAACATCACCCAAAATACTCTGCCATCTATTCAAGGTATTCCATGACAAAAACAAGTACTTTCCTTAGAAATCTCACACATAGGCGTCTAATTATTATATTGATACTTTATAATAAAGTTGAGTAAGGGTAACTGCAACAAAACTATCGGAATGGATACTTGTTAGTCAAAAGTACGGCACCGTGCAAAGTGTAGACAATATTTGAATTCACGACACAAGCTCGCAAGATAGACACAGCTTTAAGTTATTGCAGGGTAAATCCGACTAGTATCATGTTTACTGCAATCAAATACTCGGAAATATTAAAACATTTCTCACTATATCTGATAAACTACTTGGACAATCACAGTATTTTTTTCCTGAACTCATTATAACAACCTTAAACGGTCGGAAGGTATTATTAAAATTACCATATTCCAATTAGTTTTTTTGAAAAAAAAATTCTAATGAAACAACAATGTTAAGGTTAATAGTGCAGACATATTTTCACTTTGTATAAAAGTTTTTTGCTAATTGAAATAGATAGGAGTATCAGTGTATGAAATGTTCATAATAAGATTAGCTTTATTTTTATATAAGATTAATTTCTGTAACATTCGCGTTAACTTAAATAAGACGCTATGTCTAATTGAACATTGTAAAATCTAACGTAGTGCTCGTTATCACTTAACGTTATGTTAAGCTTTAATGAATATAATATCATTTCATTGTATTTTGGTCTTAAAAACAATATGTTTGGTTTCAGGTTGTCGAGATACGTTAACATTTATCAAAATCTCTCTTTCGACATTTGACGATCTCAATATTTTCTCTATGAGGTGTTATGACGAAGTAAAAACGACAAAGAAAAGTTTTTTTATTTTAGTACGCTATAGATTTAACATCGCACTTAAGGCCTTTTCACAACATAATTTTATTCGTCACATATTTTACTCTGCATACTCGAGATCATTAATTTGACAGTGAAAACCATAATATTATTATTATTATGCGTAGCGCACGCCTCGTCCCCCGCTTGCCCCCCACCTTCCCTTTCCCATCAGCCAAGCACTAAGTTAATAGCCAGTATTATAAGTTTTATATTCGCGTTCGTTAGGTCAAGATGGTGCTCGAAGTACTTTGTTGTGAATCGGATACCTCCAGCACTATTCCGTGGATTGGTGAGGACGATTCCAATACTGATGACCAACTCTCTCTTTTATATTCCTGGCCGAAGAAAATAAAATAGAATCATTCAATAAACAAGAACACGCTAGATCATGGTGAATAACTTCATATAATGTATACTCACACACCAGAATAACTCTTGAATTAGAATTGTTGCCTGAATTATTAGTTTTTTCGGAAGAGGATAAATCACTCAATCCATCGAGCCAAAACCTAATATATTTGTTTTTGGAAATTGGATTATTGTTAATGTGAATTTTGGAGGTGGTAATTTTTTTTCTTGATCTTATTTCATTGTTAGGTAGAATGTTCGTCATTTATAAATGTGGTTTTTCTCAAAAATGTTAAGGTTCATTAACTTAAAATTCAGATCGAGAACGAATTCCAAAAAGTCCTCAAACTTCATTATATCATCTGGATCTTCTTGTAATTGTTTTTATTATTTTCTCTTGATTTGAACCGCCTGAACTACCAAGTCTTCCAGCGGATTGTTTTTCATGACCATTTTCTACCTTGCATCACACAACATCATAGCTTATCATAGAATCCATCTCGTTTTAATAAACACTATATAACCAGACAGGGATTAAAACCAGAGTACTTTTATTTGGAAAGATAAAGCTCTATGAGGTAACTCAAAATAATGGTGTATCAATTATTTGGTTTGTTATCAAGTTAATTCTAATAATGACTGATAGATCACACATAATTCTATCACTATTCATATGAAACAAACATTCTAAATTTGTAATTCTAGTAGTTGATGATCAAGTATTAGTAATTTAGAAGTTCAATAAATTACTGTTGCAGTTAACCTTACTCAACTTTATTATAAAGTATCAATATAATAAATAGACGCCAATGTGTGAGATTTCTAAGGAAAATATATGTTTTTGTCATGAAATAACTTGAATAGATGGCAGAGTATTTTGGGTGATGATATCCCTTAGTGTCATCTTATCCTTTTAGCCTAGTAATGTTGTGGATAATATTATATTACACTATCGCGTGAAATTATGTCCTTTATAATCTTTATAAATATTAGCTTTACTAAACAAACTCTTTCATTCTTTTAAATCAATAAATGAATGTAATTTGTTACCAGGAAACATGATATATTTCAATTAATTATAGTAATGGTTTCCTAGATATATATTATTGTTGTGTTTTATTTAATCTATATACAATATTTATTTTTCATACGTACGGTAAATAATTAAATGAAACTAGATTTTTGAGTACTAGAATATTTTAATACTATATGCATCATTATTTAAAACTTATAGTTGTGTGTCCCTTCATCATCCAGTAAAACAGACTCCAAATATATACAATATAAGATCCCTTCTTCTTTTAAAAAATCTAAAAAATGTAAATATCAAATTAGACCTTTCAACACAAAATCAAAATAAATTATTCTTCGACTCGAACAGTTCTTTTAAAACTCTGGAAAATTTAAAGCCAGAATAAATACGATATATTATATAGAACTTATGATGGGTTCTTCAAGGTATTTCAAGTTTTAAAATGTATGTATTGTTTGATATAAATAATTTAAAACAAAATTTATTATTATCCAACACCAGCTATGCAATGATCTAGAATAACTAATGTCCTACTTAACGTAAAATGATTATGTGTATTTTCTACTATATTTGACCAGTATTATTCGTTGGTGTTGAGCACGTTTAACCCCTCGGTCACTGAGGGGAGGCGCGGTCAATATTTTCTATCTTCGGTATCACGAATATTTCAGTAAATACAAGATCTGTATAACCTTTAAATTATTCTTATATACATAAAGAGATAACATTGTAATGGTATTTTTTTTACCTTAAGATTACTATTAATAGTAATGAAAGTCAGTTAAAGAAGTTTCGTAAACTTTTTAGTCAAAATATCGTTTATTTTATTAATTATAATTCAAAGAATCCATTACAAATATTAATCTACGAATCCCCTGGGTATTGTCCACAGATTCCTTGGGATCCATGGAGCACAGTTAGGGAACCACTGCTCTTGGTTTATTGATTTAT
The DNA here is from genome assembly GCA_039000515.1 of Timema cristinae. Classification (NCBI taxonomy): domain Eukaryota; kingdom Metazoa; phylum Arthropoda; class Insecta; order Phasmatodea; family Timematidae; genus Timema; species Timema cristinae. Next base: position 12,291 of record JBCFYV010002601.1, read on the forward strand.
TTTATTTTTTATTTTAGAATATACTTTACGTTTAAATTGTGTTGACCATTTAATTCATATTAATGATTAAGAACTAATATCCATATTTAAGTATGAAAATACTAAGTATATGGTCACACAGGGAACACAGGTTGAGGTGAAAACTTAGATATTATGAAAAATAAAATAACATTTGATAGAGTCAATGAGTTTAAATATTTAGAAACAATTTTAACTATCGATAACAATATTAGATTGGAGATTGGGAAAATAATAACGTAAATAAATTCTTATTAATTACTCGATCAGTAAGTTGTTGGCTTCTTGCTTGCTGTCGAGAAAAGTAAAACTCAGAATATACAAAACCACAATTTGGCGTTGTTTTCTATGAGTGTGAAAAGTGATCTTTTAACTTTAATGACAGAAATAAATTTAGGGTGTACGAAAACACGGTGCTTAGGAAGATGTTTGGTTCAAAAATGTATGAATATATTGGGGATTGGAGGAGACTACATAATGATGAGATGCATACCCTGTACTTATCATCAAACATTGATATAGTAATAAGATCTCGCAGGTTACGGTGGGTAGGTTATGCAGCGTGAATGGGATTATCTAGAACTGCGTTCGAGGTATTGAATGGCAAACCTGATGGGAAAAGACCACTTGGAAGACCTAGACCTACATGGGATAGAATATGTATAGACTTGAGAAAGAAAGGCTGTAATGAGATATATTGGATAGAACTACCTCAAGATAGGGATAGGTGAAGTACTTTAATGAGTGCGGCAATGAACTTTCGAGTTTTTAATGCCATAGATTAAGTAAATGAAGTAAGTCTATTTTTAAAAATTGTCTATGATTTTAGAAATATTTTAACACCATCTACCATCACTTGTGATATCTATAATTAGATTAAAAATAGAACTGTGTATAGTTTACGAAGATTCCCGAAGGGACGATATCAACTGAATGATGTGCGCATGTGCGTGAATTAGCTGGGTTGCTTTCCGACCAAACCACTTAAGCCACACCAGTAAATGTATTGTATTCTTTTATCAAGTACATAATTTTAATAAAGAATGGGTGATTATTTGATCTCAAAACACAATAGTTCAATAGTTGTGTGTGCGTAAACATATTCTCTCTCGTTTTATCCCTTGCTCATTCATCATACTAAGATAATGTAATGAGTGTTAGCTGATGAACTTTCGTTCAGCAAGATATAAATATAAGTTGATCACAATAAATATTTGCAATCTATGAAATATCACTACTTTTTAAATTGATGAGAATTTCAAAAGTGACCAAATTAAATTACTTTGAATAATTCTTTTGGTGAGTAGGCCTACTTTTCTTTGAATGCCATCGTTGTTTTATTTTATCTCATTTTGTAGTAGATAACATCTCTATTCATAATAATTTTATATTTTTCAATTTAGATATAAAAATTTGTTTCGAGTGAGCAGTAGCAAATATTATTACAGTTATAGTTTTAACTGTATTGAATGTAGAAGAGAGGTTTGAGTGGCATTGTTAAGCAAAAGCTTTTTACTAACTAAGGAATAGAGTTATGAAGATTGGCCCATTTATTGTGGAAATGCAGAGCCATAGGAATAAACGGTTATCTTCAAGACTGTTTATTGTTTTGCAAACTCCTTTTCGGAAACAGTCTAAACAATATTAAAAGCATGTTGATAATTAATATATATGTTGTACTTTTTTACACACACCCGCACTATAATTTTAACAGTGATCAATTATCAATAATTTTGTCATTTTTCAATATAAAACTGACAGCTTCATAACAAAAAATATGAAATATAACATCCTTACATTATCTTAGAATAGGTGTTGAAAATATTACCATAAAAATTTAATTAATTCTTGATAAACCTGATATCTCCAAACGTTTGGTTTTACCGTAAGGGGAAGCTGAATTATATCCATTTTGAATGGTAGCCATTCAGACTATTCTTAAACAAGCACCACAAATAAAAAGTCTGAATTGTATCAACTAGAAATATTTGCATTATACCCACAGTTTAGTGAATTGTATCCATTTAATTGCGGTACCACTTGTCTGATAGATGGCAGCAAAAGAAACTCGCCTCAACTCATTCCATGTTTACTAGAGAGCAGCACTTATTCTTAACTCATTCCGAGGTAGCTAGAGAGCAGCACTATCTCTATATTAATATAAAAAATATAATATTTTTAATTATCATTGTCTTATTACTTTAAAATCTAAACATGGATTTTCCTACTTATTTTTTAAAACATTACAGAACATATCTGGCATTAAGGTGCTTGTTATTTGTATATATATATATATATATATATATATATATATATATATATATATATATATATATATATATATATATATATAAACCCTACTATCTACTTGTTGACAATCTTGTATTTAAATACTATTATTATGATAATTGATTGCAGTAGATACTTTAACGACGCCATATTATTTGCTCACAGAAAACTATCACTTACTCTAAGCAAAGGTTAGAGTAACTTAAATCTAAGATAAAAAAATTAGGATCATCAGTTGCTACTAGATTTTCCTCAACTTTCGTTTATTTGAATATTGAATCGTTTGGACTTATGGTTCAACTTTTTTTTTAATGTAAACGATTCGATATATTTAGATTTTGTTAAGGCTCTTAAAATTGCTATTGCTAAATGGCATATGCTACCATATTTTCTTAATCTAGCTTGAAGGCCATATATATTTAAAGTTACCGAGAAGTACAAATTAAAAATACTACTCTTCAATAAATACTTTTCAATCAGCACAAGTTTTTTAGAAGTGTTATTATGAAAAGAAATATCTTAAGGAACCTTGACAGCTGGCACATGTTCTTTGTCAGCATACAAGATCAGAGCTACTACTATTTTTAATTACAAAATTCTCAGTGTTTTACAGGTTCCTTAGAAGGAGTTCCCATTTTCCCAGACTGTTTAGACTTTACTAGAGAGTAGTGTAGAGGAATTAAATTTAATTTGCCATAAAATTGGCTAGTGTGGGCTTATGTAGGTATTGGTGTTTAAAACATGATAATTTACCAGGATAAATTTAATGGATAAATATATGCATATACAATTTTATGGTTGAAAAAAGTGTTGGAGATAAGACATTATGTTCGAATCAGTGTGGCTTAGACTATATAGGCACGCTATTTTAAGATGTTTAAAAAAATATATAAGTTAGATTCCCTATAATCTATTTAAGTGGTCTCCACCCAGAAATTTAAAATAATGTTGATGTGTTTAGAAGCTATTTAGGGTGTTCCACGCTTGATTCTTTCTCTCTTCTAAACTTAGTAGCCACTAGAAAATATCTTAAGTAGTCTTCCACCAATAAATTTTAAATATTGGATGCCATTAGATGCTAATTGGAGTGGCCCTCTAAGGTTATTTCTTTTAAAGATCGGAAGCCTTTGGGAGCCATTTAAAGTGTTATTTGATTGGAATTTTTTTGAGAAATAAAATCCTTTAGAAGCGGTTTAGAGTAGTTATTCCCTGAGTTTTTTTTGAAAAGTGAATATTATTAGAAGTTTGATACAAGGCCATCTTTAAGCTTCAAATTCAAAACTTTGTAAAATTTGGGGGGCATTGAACCCCCTAAATCTCCCCTCCCTACACGCTTTAAAACGCCTTAAGAATGGAAACTTTTCCTCGAAAACTTGAAAATAGACGCAATTTTTTATGAAATAAATAGTGACAAGTTGAGAATATATATTATTATGAATCTGGAGACCAATTCGTTAGACCTTTATGCTGTTCTCTGAGGACGCCATTTTGGGGGATGTTTGTATGTAAGGAGCCGCCTGATATTATTATTGCTGTAATGCCTTTCAGGCCCTGGCGGTGTCCTTTGTGCCTTGCAGCCCTTTTGGCTTATGGTTACCATTGTAATTCCTAAGTGTCACTCCCCAATTGAGTTGTACCATGTTTCTTTGATAATAAAATTATAACTCTCTTGTGCTCACCTCTGTCTATTATTTTTTGTGGGATAGTAAGAGGGGGTAAGTTGCATGTTCACTGTGCAGTTCAATACAGAGGCTGTCTGGCAGATGTGACGTCACAATATTGGAGATGATCAAGATGCAGGCTCGGAGGTAATAACAGGCTTTGATAAAGCATTATTCTTTGTTTGTATAAAAGAGTACATAATATCTCAAGGATTATAAACATAGGTGTAATAAGAAAATAGACTCTTCACACCTAGACTACTCATAACATTTCCCCCAGTAAAGATGGAAGACAATATATTTTATCTGAAACTAGGGTTGCATCTAGGGGGAAGGGGATCCACGGGGGCAATTGCCCTGGGACACACATTCCAAGGGGGCACATTTCCACCCAAAAATATTAAATTCAATTACAGTTATTATTGTAAATTAATACGGGGCCAAGTTTGTTTCGTGACCGTGAAGTAGTTTTCGAGCCAATTGAAAATAAACACATCAAATAGTTGGGATACAATTAACAGTTTGCTTTGAGTTTAATTAAATTCCTTAAGTTAGGAAAGAGTGAACTTATTGTTGTATTTGCTAGTCATATTCTTTCTATCCATCTTAAACAAACACATTATACATTTTACTCACACAAACACAACAGATATATAATGAAACAAAGTATTTCGTAAATCTATTTTTTTAAATGGTGGAAATGTGTGTTAATAATAATGTAAAATACAAAATATTTCACAATATTCTAATGCCGGAATCTCGTAGTTTTATGTCATAGAGTAGGATCATATGAAATCAGATGACAAAGCATTTGACGAAATTTTAAAATAGAGGATAACTTTTCTACATACATTTCTTAGGTATCTCATTCCAACCGCATTCACCTTGCTCTTGTGTCTCTACTGAGAAGTAAGTAGTAAGTCTATTTTTATATAATTCACCAGTGATATGTTAATTACTCTATGACATTAGGAAATCAGAATCTCATTGTCGCAACTACAAAAATACGCCACCTATCTGTATCTCAAGCTAGTTATATCCAGTCCACCTTATTACACCCAATCTCTATTTTGAGCTAGTTCTATTTAGTCCACCTCATTACACTCTATTTCTAGATGGTCCACTCTAATGTTATCCTTCCATCATCGTGAATCACATTATGAGAATAAATAATGGCCTATTGAGTGACGTCATAAAAGTCAAATTGGAAGGAAAAAGGCGACCAGGAAGACTGAAAATGTAACTTATTGATGACATCAAATAAGGAAATAAGATAAGGGTTTCAGGATATAACAACTTAGTTGGAAGTGAATAAATTCATTCAAATAATATTATTTTCTTTTTTTCTTACCTTTGTCCTGTAATTCAAAGATAGGTTAATCACGTAAATATTCATTTTTAATAATATTTACTATTACTATAGTGAGTGAGTCTAGTTAATTATAACCATCATAACCTTAACCATTAAATATATCTTTTGTTACCTCTGTCCAACAAAATTCAAACTTGTTTAACATTTGTTAATTTTAACTAACTTAACCATATCTAGCTTACACATTTATTTTTCCTAAACTAGATGAAAACAAATTATTTCTTAGAGTCCTGTCATCATCGCTATACCGGATTGTCACATTCATGTATATTAATTTAATTATAGAATTATTGTAAAAATACTTTCAATGATGTATCAATTAAAGACAGAACGAGGTATAATGGCTGGCTATGTAAATACATAACTGTAAGGAGCTGGCACTTAACAGGTACTAATATAACTATAAGAGGAAGTATACAGTTCTGAGATTTGCAATTTACTAAAGTGATGGAAAATGGTACAAATATGAATCAGTCAGGCTTACACCTCTCTCTGATTCCCCTGTCTCCCCTAACGTGCAGCACTAATACCGGCAGTGGGTTTAAGGTAATTCGACCATCAACATTTTATTGCACAACTTAAACACGTGTATTATTATAAGTTATAAATACTGATTCAATGATTTCAACTCATTACAGTTCATGAGTATAAACGGGCTGGACTTGCTTTTAAATGATTTTATATACCACTGTGAAGGCAAAGTATTAAATGTATGGGGCTAATATTTAGTATAATCATACGAAGTTTACACAATGAAATGTTTATACTATAATAAATACAAATAATTTTTAATGTACAAATAGTTTAAAAGGGGTAAAAATTACATCATTTTTAATCATACTAGTATAATATAAAGTATTATTTTTAAACCCCGATGATTTGATTTATTCTCATTTTGTAATACACAATGTCGTTTTTCAGAATTAATTCGTTTGAATTTTTGTCCAGCTTTATTCGTTAAATTTATTTATGGGGCCAAATTAATCAATGCAAAACATGAGAAAGAAAGGATTGTTTTAACTTTACCAATTTGTAGAAATAACACCGTCTAGCTAAACAAAATGTCCGCCTGATCCAGACAGTGTCGGATAACCAAACTATTGAGTAATGACTCACTCAAGTAAAAGTAAGCTGGAGAGGGTAGAATAAGTGACATTGATTCCTTCTATCTAACATTTCTCTTCTTTTTTCTTCCTTCCGAATGTCATTTTGAGCTTGATAAATATTATACCATATCACTTTTGTGTTTGATTTACTATTTTTTAAATATTAAATACTTCATGAATGTATGAGTTTCACTTGTCTTACTGGCTTTAGATTAAGTATTAAAAAATTGTATAAACAATGAAACATTGCTGAAAATATAGGCTTACAAGATCTTATGTTTTAATAATAACATTTCTGTAAGGTAGTGCACTTTAGTAGCCTACATAGGTAATCTTGCAGGGTTTTTCTTATCACCACGTCTTACTACGCATTCGGGTTATACGCCTGAGTATTAATTACGCCAATGGATCAGGAATAACTGTTGTTAAATTTTAAAGGAAATGAACCCTCATTTGCATGGAGGGAAAATGTAAATCTATTTAGTAAAACCACTACAGTTCACCCGACCAAGATTCAAACCTCGATTTCTCAGTCTTCGACATTCTTTCTCAACATGCGACTTGTGCGTTAGCCAAATAAGCCACCGAGGCTGGTCGCGTCTTACTAACCGTTCGCTTTATACATTTTATGATTGTTGAATGGACTTTGACGAGAACCTAAAGGTTCCAGTCGTCGGGAAAGGGAGGTATTTGTTTAAATTATGCTTCTTTAAGTATATATTTAATAATTTTTAATAATCAAGATTTTAATTTATAGTAATTTTATTAATAATAATATTGCTAAACTATACAAAAATATTAATTAACAATCATAATAATAAAAAAGTATTTGTAAAAAAAACATAAAAATGTAATAATAAATCATTGACTCAATAGAAATAAATAAAAATATAGGACCTACATTTACATAAAATATTTTAGGAAAAATGTGCATTTTCATATAAATAAATGGTTATTAATTTATTATCTTACTAAACTCAGTAATCTAATTACTGGGGAGTTATTGTTTCAAGCTGCCTGATTTTCTGCACATTAGAACTAAGGTAGGTGTTTGCCATTCTTCACAATATTAAGGTGTGAGTTTCAATGCATTTTATTATTTTAATGCTGGGATGGGGGGGGGGGGGGATCATCCCCATCACCAACCCCCATTCCAGAATTTAACCCCTGCAAGAACCTGACCAACATAGTTTACATAGCAGTGGTCGAGTGAATACAGAGTAATGGTGATCATGTCGCTCTACAGCTGGTGTCATGGTGAATGGCTTTGATCAATTTCTTGGTGATGATAGCTCGTCACGTGAAGTTGAGTGAACCACCGTTTCGGGGAAATATTGTATTGAAGGAACCGAGTATAATACAATTCTAAACATTTTTCTGCGCTCAACATTTATAACATTTTACTATATTATGAATGTTAGTTTAAAAATATCTATCAAAATTTACAGATGCAGATCACATGACTTGACGTAAGAGTATTAAAATGGTTTTAGTAACTGTTAAATAATGTTCTTCCTTTCAGAATCCCACTATACTGTAAACACAGCGTAACAAACATGTGTTGTGTTGAGAGAAATAGTGGTTAAATGGCAGGTCTATGTTATATGCATACATATTCATTTAAATTAGTTAATAAATTACAACTAGACCAGGAATCGAACCTGCGGCCTTAAGAAAACTATGAGGGAAGAGTGTACTCATGCCACCCATGTAACCCTTACCAATACCGGTGCATATGGGTGGTCATATTGTCTAAGGCATCAATAGACTGTACTGCCGTTGACTGGAAGGTCAAAGTTACAATCTCAGCTCCATTCGGCAGGGGTAGAATTTCAAATGCGATTTGTCACAGTATTCTCTCTCCACCCTAATATAGGTGGACTGTCTATAACAAAATTACTGTCCTCAACGCTACTCTATAGATTAGTAACCCTTGTTTTAAAAGTATCAATGATAAAAACAATCAAGGACCACCAATACAAAATTCACATATACAATTATTATGTATATTATATTTAAAACAATAATTTTACTAGCAAAATACAAACAATCCTGTTAAAGAACAATTTTTACAAAGAAAACATTTTTTAGTGTACATACTTTTACAATAAAATACATTATAACATATCATAAATCTCCGCTAGTGCTTTTTATTTTCTTAATTATTTTGGTCAAAAAATATAGATTTACTTTTCCTTACTATAAGTAGAAAACAATGTCTCAAAATAATGAATATTCAACCAAATTTGTAGGTTTAATGACTATCATACTATTTTTTTTATTTTACTAAATATAAAAATATTTTAAATTTATTTTCCAGTTTTATAGCTATTGATACCAGTTATTTCATGGTGGATAAGTTAGCTTAAACGTAAACAACAATAAACAATTGATTACCTCTACCTTTATTGACGTCACGGCCACATAGTTTATTGGTTGAGTCCAGCTCAAGCGTTGTGGGTACAAATGACGTCGCAATAAAAGTAAAATTCTTGTTTCATCCGCTATGGCTTCGTAGGAGTAACCTAAAAGCGGTAACATAATGAAATTAATTAGTTGACTTATTCGTATGAGTTTATTTATCATGCAATTAAGTAATATGTACTACAAGAGTTAAAAATCATCTACTACCGAGGTCCAATCGTTTGCACACATTATGTTGTGGGTGTTTACCTAAAGCAAAAGACAATATAATGTCATTACTTGCCCTGGTATTAGACCATTTGGTAAAGAACGTGTTTTGAATAAGCTTCCTGATCCTGCAGCAACTGCTGAGAAAAGCCCAAACTTCGAAGATGATCTTGACCAGGCTCATACTCCTCCTATGACAATGGAAAAGGTTTTAATGACAATGATAAGTAAGTGAACTGCGCAAGGGTCCAAAAGCAAGGGCATCAAAAAGGACAAATTTATTTGTAAAACCGGGCTGCAGTATTGGTTTTGAGGAGTACAAAAAATCAATAAATGTCAAGACTTTTGGTACCTCCACAGTGGCTGGTAATAAAAAAAATCAAAGAAATAAAACTTCCACTATTGATATTCCATATAGCTCTGATGCTGAAGACTCCGATATGTCGTCCGATGTAGAACCATTTATGGATGTTTCTATCTTGTTATCTGATTCAAGACCTAGTGTATTACCAGTAAAATTAGCTTCTTGGGTAATTGTTCAACATTTATTGAAGAAGATTAAGAAACATTTTGTTGGACAGGTGAGAGAACAAATTCTAACTGGGTTCATAGTTAAATTTACCACAGATACTCTCGGTGGTTATATTAGGCCAGATATTGAAGACCGTGATGATATTGAAGAATAAGATATCATTCAAGTACCGTCAGAGCCCATAGAAAACAATAGTGACATTATGAAGTTTAACATCATTGCATTTGCTACCCAGGAAGTTTGTTTTAATACTTAAGAATTTATGAACAATTTAATGTATTTACAATGTTTAAAATGTAACAAGAATCTTACATTATGTTTAATAAAACCCTTTGTGAACAATCCGGTAATTCGCTCATTTTTTTTTTGATCCTCTCATTTTATTTTTAACCAAAGTCTATATGTAGGTCAAATATATCAAATTGTTCATCGAATTCCCCTCTATTCAGTTATTTACCAAACAAAGTCTTAATTGAAATAGTGTGCCTGTCGCAAAGCTTTTAAATATGTGTTCAATGTAACCTACGGTGTTACTTTGAAAAGGCGTACAAAATTACTATCAGGTAAAAATTGACATGTCCATTTTTTAATTACTAATATATTGATAGAATAAACTTGTCCTATGGTTGCAAAAATACAACCATGATTGTAGACGGGTTAGTTTAGATAATATTCGACAAATATGTTTTTTTCTGTAACAAAGCATCCACATTTGACGGTATTTGATTATCTATCCGTAATTAAATTAATCGGTGTTATGAAATTTGGAAATTGGAAATTATTATTTGGTCTACTATTGCAATATTATACCATTTTACTATATTTTTTTTAATGTTGGTTTCAACATTAATGTAAAAAATGTGTTTATTTGGGGTGGGGGTGGAACTACTCAAAATAACTTTTAAAATAGTTTAATTTCAACCCTTAACGTACTTTGACTAGTAGTTCTCATCATGCAACATCAATACAATGACAAGAAGAGCTCTCACTTGTGTTCTTGCTTATACTACAATGATATTACATAAAACTTGGCTCTTTTATTCAATAATAATTCCATTTAAGATTTTTTCTTCTCTTATTAGGTTCTTTATTTAGTTGCAGTGAAGATATAAAATTGCTTTAAATAGTAAATATTTTCTGGTAAAGTTTCTATGACCTCACCGCTAGCGTGTCCGTGTTTACCATTTTCATAAATTCAAATAACTCTTATATCTAAGGTGTGTCTAACCATAAGAATGCTAGCGAATACATTAAATATCAATCAATTTTTAGCTGAAAAGATGTGACTGGGAAGTATAAAACACCCAAATTATAATTATTCCATAAAACAATTATCCTTTGGAAGTGTGTTCATCCCAAACAATTTTAGCAAATAAATCCCATTTCCATCATTATTTGATGAGTAATTGTATGTATTTTGTGAGGTGTTAGTAATGGCCGCCTTGGCAGCAAGTTCGTTTTAGTTGCTGTTACCCTGGGATATTAACTATTTAAGGTGGTTCCTTGGTAGCTTACATTTTTGAAAAAAAAAATCTTAGATTTACACTAATCTGTGCATTATTTTATCACTTACCTGATATTTTTGCAGTCCAATTTTTATCGTTTAATTCTTTATATATTATAAATTTCTTCTCTGGGATCCATCTCGATTAGGTAAGTAGTTCACGATCCCGCCACACGAGCGTGTTGCCAGGTGGACATGTCTGCCGTGCGATGGTAGATTGAGAAGGAAGATGAATGTTTTTTATATTTATTATTATTTTCTGGCGAGTATTTTTTTGTCGTGGAGGAAGACTATATTTGTTTTGTAATTGTTTTAGTAATCATAATTTTGTTATTATTAATTTTAAGCGTTTTCCCTAATGTTGTACTTGGTATAAAAAGGCTATATTAGGAGTTAGGATTTTGGCTTTTGCGGGAATATCACCGCCCTTTTGGCCAACTTTTGGGTAATTTGGGGAAGACGCTCAGAAAGAGAGACGGGGTGGGAGGATTCCAGAGAGGACATTGAGTTTTTAAGTGATGTAGGTGAGAGGACGTGCTGTTTTCGAGTTCTTCACCATCCAAGGCAATGTACACATATTATAAACTATTATTGCCTGTTAAGAAGGTGCAGACCGAAGTAAAGCTGGAAAAATGACTTTTTTTTTGTTGTTTTATTTTTGGGTTTTGGCTACATTCACCAAAATATAATAATTCTTTTTCACGCGAGTGTAAGCGTGTGTTTGGATACCTTTTTGGAGATTCGCCTGACTACAACAAAAAACGTAAATCGTGAGCCTGGTCCTGTTCAGGATGGACTTCATTTTTTTTTTTGTTACTTGTAACATGTATTTCCTCCTGAATTTATTAAAGAAAATTCTCGGATCTACCCAGGAAAGTAAGTGTAGTTGGTCCCGTGACCAGGATAGCTAAAGGTATCAACCGCTAAGCTGCTCCTCAAGGGGATATGACTCGTATATTCTATATTCAAACTAGAACTTCAATAGGTGTATTAAAAACACAATAGGAAAACTACATAACTGTGTAAATGTTTGTTCGTCATAGAAATTAGCCTATGTGGAACAGTTCATTAGTTTGGGGAGGTTGTTAAATGAGAATAAAATTTATATATGATTATATTTTGATTGGACTGTACTTGGATTTTTTTTTCTAATAACGCCTCACTGTTTATTAGGTATAGTAAAAATTGTATGAGACTTCAACAGACCCCTTGGAAATAGGGAGAAAGTGTACTTAGTTTTATATATTACTGGCCGGCTGGAGAGGTAGGGTACAATATTGTTATTACATATAAATAAAACAACCATCTTTATTGAGCCATTATATACATTATTTCTCCATTAGTTGTTTCAAAATAGTTATATTATATTACATGAGTTTTCTTTTCTTTTTTCCTTTTCTTAGTGCTAGATGTATTTTTGTACAGGTATGTTTATTTCCTGCTCTCCGAAACCTAAGCTGTGGTAGTACTTTAACAAGTACATTTTATTTTTATTTTTGTAAAGGTTCCATAACTTCATGGAGGCAACGACGGAGCTGGTTGGGATGGGTCGATTAAGCTGTACATTGTCTTTAATTTGATGGTCATACCAAATTCATTCCACATGCACCCAGTAGAAGTTTCCCCGGACCACTTAGAATAATTAATATTAGTCCATAGGTAATTTTTCTCAGGTCATATTCTCGTCTATTAGAGGCGACCTTCAGGTTAGTGAGCAAAATTGTTAAAGTGGCTGCCTAACGTGGGGCTTTTCGTATGTATGAGGACGGATTGGGATTGTGTATGATAGTTGTTGTAAAAACCAACTTTCTGTGTCATTTTGGAATGAGTAAAGGCAGCATATATTTTTTGAGGAGCATGGACCAACAAAGGGATTCAACCAGGGCTCTTACTCCGGAACATGCGGCACTGTTGGACCAGGGGGAAATTGAACAGGTGGTTCGAGTCCCCGATACTTTCAGTAAGATAGAGAGTGAGCCAACGGAGCAGGGACTGGTTACTCAAAGCAAGACCACACCAGGACAGACTACCAACTTAACAGCCACAACACAGAATAAGACGGGACCTACTTCCAATATACTAGCTGATATACTTTCTTCGTTAACAACCAGCATAGCATAGCAAACCTTCTACGAAACCTTAATTATGGAATAATGGGGGGAGCTGAATTATATCCATTTTGAATGGTAGCCATTCAGACTATTCTTAAACAAGCACCACAAATAAGAAGTCTGATTTGTATCCATTATCATAATACCCACAAAATCCTGAATTGTATCCATTCTGAATGGTAGCCATTCAGACAGTTTTCAAATAAACTACTTTAACAAAAATCCTGATTTGTATCCACTGTAATTATTTGCATTATATCCACAAAATCCTGAATTGTATCCATTCTGAATGGTAGCCATTCAGACATTTTCTTAAACACGCATTAAAAATAAAAGTTCTGATTTGTATCTAGTTTCATAATGTCCACAAAATCCTGAACTGTATCCATTCTGAATGGTATCCATTTAGACATTTTCTTAAACGAGCACCACAAATATAAAGTCTGAATTGTATCCGCTAGAAATATTTGCATTATACCCACAGAATCCTGAATTGTATCCATTTAATTGCGGTACCACTTGTCTGATAGATGGCAGCAGAAGAAACTCGCCTCAACTCATTCCATGTTTACTGCAGCACTTATTCTTGACTCATTTTGTGTTTACTAGAAATAGAGAGCAGCACTATCGCTATTTTAATATACATAAAGAGAAATACTTATTGGTGTTTCTTTTAAAAGAATAATGAAAGGTTACTTTACCAATAATTGAATTTTCTTTATTCAAATTGACTGGCTTCCTTAAACAACAACATTTCAAACTGCTAACTTATGCTCTAAGAAATGAAGAAGTAGGGTTATATTATTTTAACAATCTGTGTTTAAAGGTGGGAAATTGAACATTTAATTTAATGTTGGGTGCCACCAAATATTATGTTCCTGGCTGTGAAGATAATACATCTCGTTATCGGTTTCTCGTATATGCACTGAAAGTAATTTTATTGTTTCTTGACGAATGGATGAGTACAAGAGGCTGAAGATTCTTTGGCTACTTTACGTTTACATATCAGGTAAGACTTCCTAGTAAATTTCTAAGTTTTAAGATTTACATTACCTGTACCGACATTAACTCGGGGGAGGGGGCTATACATATGAGTCCTATAAGAAAAATATGTAAGCCAATAACATACTATTTTTGATTAAGTTTATGAATAATTAATCAAAATGTTTATGTTGAAATTGATAACTTTTCTTTAAATGTATTAATCTATATAAAATTGTATTGTCATATAATTGCATAGTCTTGTTAGTTGGTTGATTAGTTTATTTATAAACAATTAAAAACGTTATATTTATAAAATAACTTTATCAGATTCACTTCACTGGGCCTCTTTGTTATTGATACTACTTTTTGTAAAAATATACAGATAATTTATATATACATGACAAATTTGCTTATAGAAATAACGTTTTAAATGTTAAAATCCACCAAAACATTTATTTGAACTGAATTTTTATTGACTTGAAGGTTACTTGGCTTACTTTTTATTTTTACTGCAAACATTTAAAGAGATTACTTTTATATTATTATGTTTAATTATAGGCCTAATAAATGTTTGTGTGTTTAATTAATAAGCCGATAAAATCGGATTAATTAATTAAATAGTCTAAGAATATGGATGGTTTACATTTTTTATGTCTTACAGTACATTAACTATAAAAGTCTTTGTTACAGAAAAAAAATCATTTAAAAAAAATAATCGTATGGGCATTATTGAGCCTACGTATATTCTGATACCTAACTTACATTACATTGTACCACACACATTAGTAGGGCCTAGGCCTTATATAGTTTGTGTTTTTTCTAGGATTTTCTGAATAACCTTCAGAGGAGAAGTCTTTCCTTGGGCTTTTAAACACAGTGACATTTTTATACTATTATGAGAAATTTAATATTTTTTACCATTCATAGACACAAAGTAGGCAAATTTCCAACTATGGCAAAATTAATATTTTAAATAGTACCGATTATTTGAAAAATAATATTTTAGGATCCCGAAATTTCATGAAAAATGTGTTGATGCCTGAAAGGTTAAGTTTTGTTCAGGTGGGTTCGTTTATAATATTAAAAATTATAATTATTGCTTATTAAATACTTTGAATACTTTGGTGCCATGTTGTGACATTCTTTGAATATTCATATTATAAATAATGTTCATCTGTGATT
Source organism: Timema cristinae (assembly GCA_039000515.1). Taxonomy (NCBI): domain Eukaryota; kingdom Metazoa; phylum Arthropoda; class Insecta; order Phasmatodea; family Timematidae; genus Timema; species Timema cristinae. The sequence continues at coordinate 27,681 of JBCFYV010002601.1, forward strand.
GATGAGTTATTTGTTATTTTTTTTTTTTAATTATATAAGCCTCCCTAATTTACAATATTCATTTTGCTATCAATAGATACTTGTTTTTTATGTTGTTTGAAAGGGCAAAAAATATAAGACAAGTTTATACGGTGACAAAGAAAAACCAGGAATCCCGCTCTCATTTTACTGGTAAATTATCACTTTTAACCATAGTCTCAAGAATCACCTTCAAATCACAAGATGAATTTTATTATCTAACAGCTAAAAGCAAAGATTTTAATTTTTGTACACTGCCCTCCTTCTCGTTTGACTTTAGGTGGATAAATGGTTAGGTATTTCTACTTATAGATGGCATAATGATAAAGGGCTATAGATAAAATTATATTGTCTGGAGATATGGCTGTTGAAGAGGGGTAAATATAAAGACTTACGGGGTTTTTCAATTAAACTTAACTAAACTAGTACATAAAATGCAGGCCTGTGTTCAAGTTGAGTATGATAACCGATAACTTCAACTTCAACACCAACCCAGATATATCTACATTATAAACTGATGAAATTATCTGTAGATAATAGGATATAACACTTTAAAACAAATCTATAAAAATTAAAAGTATGTGGGCCCCCTAATTACAAATATATTGTTTCTTTATTGCCATGCCCTATCTTAGATTTAAGTTACTTTAACCTTTGCTTAGAGTAAGTGATAGTTTTCTGTGAGCAAATAATATGGCGTCGTTAAAGTATCTACTACTGTCAATTGTCATAATAATAGTATTTAAATACAAGATTGTCAACAAGATGATAGTAGGGTTTATATATATATAGAGCAAGCACATTAATACCAGATATATTCTGTAATGTTTTAAAAAATAAGTCGGAAAATCCGTGTTTAGATTTTAAATTAATACGACAATGATAATTAAAAATATTATATTATTTATATTATTATAGAGATAGTGCTGCTCTCTAGTTACCTCAGAATGAGTTAAGGATAAGTGCTGCTCTCTAGTAAACATGGAATGAGTTGAGGCTAGTTTATTCTGCTGCCATCTATCAGACAAGCCTTACCGCAATTAAATGGATACAATTCAGGATTATGTGGGTATAATGCATATATTTCTAGTGGATACAATTAAGACTTTTTATTTGTGGTGCTCGTTTAAGAAAATGTCTGAATGGCTACCATTCAGAATGGATACAGTTCAGGATTTTGTGGACATTATGAAACTGGATACAAATCAGACATTTTATTTGTAATGCGTGTTTAAGAAAATGTCTGAATGGCTACCATTCAGAATGGATACAATTCAGGACTTTGTGGGTATTATGATAATGGATACAAATCAGACTTTTTATTTGTGGTGCTTGTTTAAGAAATGTCTGAATGGCTACCATTCAGAATGGATACAATTCAGTCGTCTCTTTCTGAATACAAATCCCTGACCCTCAAGGACCCACGGTGTACACATATTAAATGTCTCGGAAATAAAATATTACAGCAACGACTGCGTGACCTGGGCCGAGACCGTTCACCTCCTCCTCTCACAAAGGAAGATAAACAACCTTATCAAGGCCAAAGGAATTATTTCATCATTCATAGCCATGTTTGATATTCACAAGGTAAATTTTGGCCGTAAAGAGCTGATTCAATTTCCGACCCTTAAAAAGTGTTCAGTGTCAGCTAACGGGACTCCTGAACTCCCAGAAGACAAAATCCTAATTTTTACTGATCACCTTGACCAGTTAAAAACTGACATGGAATTAAGATTTGAAGATTTGACCAAGTTACAAATTCCTGATTGGATTCTAGATCCGTTCTCGTTTGAAACTGTGGATAAGCTTGATAATTCTTTGCAGACAGAATTTCTAGATCTGAAGTATGACTGTAAGGTGATAATCATTTTCAAGCAGAGCAGTTACGAGTTAGTATGGGTGAAGCTTATCGACACTTATCCACAACTGTGGGGAAAAACTGAACCACTTCTCATCTCGTTCCCGTCAACATATTTAGTTGAAAAAGGATTTAGTTCTGTTGTCCAGCTCCTCACAAAACAAAGAAATAAGTTGGACATTCGCCTCAAAGGAGACTTGCGCTTGAACTTGACGAACATAAAGCCGGATATTCAAGCTTTAACTGAAATCCACCAAGCACAAGGCAGCCATTGAAAAGGTAAAATAAAACAACAACAAATTTTCAAACTTTCATTTATTTTTTCAAATTTTAACTATTAACTTTCTTAATTTTTCCAGATTCCAACTTAAAAATTAAACATGTACTCCTGTTTTTTAAATGTACATCAATGATCTTAGTTATTATTTCACTTCTTTATTATTTAAAAAATCTGTAAAAAATGTACATTTTAATTTTTTTTCTATTTTATTCAAGAGTGACCGGATAAAACTGCTTTGGTTGTTTTTATATACGGTAGTAAAATTGTTAATAATAATAAAACTGCTTTATTATTTACACCTTACTTCAAATTAAAATTAGGCATACAATGAAAATGAAAAGGGGGCGATAGGTGTTAGTCAACCTCCAGAAAGGGGAGATGGGCCACAAAAGGTTGGGAACCACTGATGTAGGCGAGGCTGCTGACTTTTGCAGAATAAGATATCTGTGACCACAATAACGTCAGCTGTGAGAAGAGCTTCATTACCACTCAATGCATCAATGACATCCGTAATAATTCCAGTAACAAGTTCCTCTACTCTTGGTTCAAAGCTATCAAACAAAGGTGACTTTTTATTCTTGTTCATTTTATACTGCGTTAATCACTGAGTTCTTAAACATATTTCTTAGTGGAATATTGTAAATAATACTCACCATATTTCTGTTTCAAATTCCTTAATATTTTTCAAATAAACTTATATTTTCCATGAACACTACCATTGAAGTTTCATTACTATTATGCATTCCTCCCTATATTGTTACATTGATTTCCTTTGATTATTTTTATTGTTTGTTTGACACGACAAAAGTTTAAGTTAGATTAAATAAACAACAAACGGACGCTTTGGCTTTCTGGATAATACAACTAGTTTAATCCGAGCTTAAATTTCAATTTTATTTTATATTCCTTCGTAATTTCTACTGGGAGCCAGTATGATTTAAATTTTACTAGTTATCATCAGAGTGAATATAATTTTGCCTACACTAACTACCAGAAGTATTCTTTTAATATTTAGACGTCACGCATGCAAATTTGTTGAGTCCTTTTATCAAGAAAAAGAAAGAAGGTGTATGCATGTTAGAAATTTCTATCTACTAGCACATAGCTCAGGACTACAGTTACACCTTAATTCTTTGTTTTAATAAGATATTTTTGTTGTTGTTAAATACGTTAGCAGGATGACAGACACATATTAACTCATCTAACCTTACTAACCACTAATCATTAGTACTGATTGGGGATCTTAACACTCAACTTGTAAAATTAGGATCAGTATTTACGTTATTGTTCTAATTGATTGGTCATATATGATGCAAAATATCTCATTATAATCGTATGAAACTTACCTTTGAACTATCATCCTTTAGTATTAGAATTATAAATTACTAGGCGTCCAATAAGTAGAGCATAATTTTTCTGCGTCAGTAAAATAAAATATATACACACTAATAAATTGATAATTTTTGCCTTGTACCAACACAACATACTACATTGCTATATACATTTTGGTTCTCTACCCAAATTTATATGAATTAGCTCATTGGACTTAGGACCTTGCATCAGAACTGTAATAAACTAACAGGTAAGTCAATATGGTAATTCCATTTTCTCGTCCGGATTACACTTGAAATACAAAAGTACTAACCTAAGCTTTTCCCATTGAATACCTTTAGAGGTGAAGAGTAGAAGGAGTAATGACAGTTCTGGCTCACTTTCTCCCATAAGGTTTAACATTGATCCTCACCGCACCCCGTGTATAGAGAATTACTTTCTCCTGGATGTTCAATGTTAGTATCTCCTGGTGGTGAGTCTTGGGACCGCAGTCACTCAGATTTTGGATGTTTGGATGTGTGGGAATGGTGGTGTTGTGTAGTTGGTTAAATAGAGCGACCATGGTGACTAGATAACTTTGCTATGTAGTTTATTCCTTCGGGTCACGGAACGATGGAGCATGAGGAATAAATGTGAGATAAATATTGTTGGTGGGTAGATACATTTAATTTACAATATCCGTCCCACTCTTGGCTATATATTTCTTATCGTGTCTGAAATTATGTTTTTGGTAGCTTAGCTCAGGCTTTCTCAGTCCCACGTCCCAGTGTAAGGAGGGTTACTTTCTCCCTGTAGACGCTTGGTGAGGTGATTCAACCTGTGGGTTCCTTTCCCCAAGTGTTGATTACGTCCTCCCTTACAACCCCTCCCCCCTCGTGGTGTAGTCTAGCACGCCCTTTTGGCCCACTACGTCACAGCTGTGCTTTTTACCGTTATTCCGCTCCCACCCCTCCCGCACCTGACATACTTTCCCCTCCTCCTGCCCCTCCCCCCAACAAACCCTGGACATGTTGGTTCTTGCTGATTAATTATTAATTATCGTTAATTAATTATTGTTAATTGGTAGGATAGAGGTGTTGTAGTTTTTATTTATTGCTGGCATACGCCGGACATGTTGGTTGTTAATTAATTAATTAATTAATTAATTGGTAGGGAGTTTTAGGGCGTTGTAGTTTATTTATGGGCATACAGTCCTTGACGTTTCGGCAGTAGGGCTCGGCACGAAGCTTGCGCTACGGCTGCCATGCCTAGAATGAACATCGGTTCTTCTGTCACAAGGCTCTGTCCCGGAACAAGCAGTGTGAACCTTGCGCTATGGTGCTTTGTGGTAGAGTGTGGTAATTGGTTCCCGAGACCCTCTCCTCCTCCTTCGCCACCCTGACACCAGACTGCCAGGGCGACAAGTGACCTCGATAACCTTGGGTTTTCCCAATGACGTAATCATCGCAACCCTGGCGCCGGGCTGGCGGGCAGACAAGTTGGGACAAGAATAGATCGTGACCTCAGCAACCTGGGTTTTTCCTATGACGTAATCATTGCGTGTTATGTCGCAACTCTAGCATCTCTAATTATGCACAATCAGGGGCCTCGGAATCCACAGTTAGGGGCCACTACACCTGTCACAAGTCTACTAAAATTGTTTGTTTGGTAGCGTCTGTCGAAATGCATGGAAATGTTCCTCCACCCGCTGCTCTCGGACCGGACAACCTGTGTATTTTCCTATGCCGTAATCATTGCGTGTTATGTCGCAACTCTAGCATCTCTAATTATGCACAATCAGGGGCCTCGGAATCCACAGTTAGGGGCCACTACCCCTGTCACAAGTCTACTAAAATTGTTTGTTTGGTAGCGTCTGTCGAAATGCATGGAAATGTTCCTCCACCCGCAGCTCTCGGACCGGACAACCTGGGTATTTTCCTATGCCGTATTCATTGCGTGTTATGACGCAACTCTAGCATCTCTAATTATGCACAATCAGGGGCCTCGGAATCCACAGTTAGGGGCCACTACCCCTGTCACAAGTCTACTAAAATTGTTTGTTTGGTAGCGTTGATGTTTAGCCCATGTGCTCATATTGCGAGAGTGCTGTCATAAACCTGAGAGTAGTTTTTCCCTAGGGTCGAACCTCAGACCCTCTACCACTTGGGACAGCGGTCACCTTCATGTTTGAATCCGGTGCTAATAATTATATCGCTTTTAATAGGAAGAGAGAGAGGCAGAAGTTTATTTTTAAATACCCGTTTCATATTCGATACTGTAAGTACCGTTACCCATCAGACACCTTCAACCTACCACAGAGGATGGACCGTGTCTGCTAGATGCTCTGTTCAGGCAACTGCGGAGTACGCTTTGGCGCAGAATGAATAGCAAATGATGGTGCACAACTGGTTGCATGTACTGCCATGGCGCCGAATGAATAAGTTTGGTTTAGCAAACGGTGGTGCAAAATGGACGAACGAAACCTGCTTGATTATTACACCGTATAAATATGTGAGAGTAGATATCATAACTTTTCTATGTCTAAGATGAGGCTATTCCTATTAAAATTGGACTATACAGGAAAACCCCCTCTGTCCACGTGGGTTAGATTTGAACCCGGAACTTTCATCTACTAGGGGTGCTAAACTGAAATGCTTTGTTCAGGCAACTGTGGGGTACCACATGGACTTTTTTTCTCACTATTGCAAATGTTGGGTGCATTGAGGCTGTCCTCTTAAAAGTACTTCTGACAAGACATCTTGTGAATGTGGGGAATGCCAAGCCTCCACCGTGGTTCGGATTCCACGTTAAACTGTAGGTCCTTCATTTCATTTCACAAGCACCCTACCATTTCACATTAGCGTAAGTGTGTATAACCCGAATGGGTAGTAAGACGCGGTGCTAATAATAATAATAATAATAATCTATCTTTAAGATAAGGCTATTCCGATTAAAATTGGTCTATACAGGTAAACTTTACCGTTGAATGAATAGCAAATGATGGTGCAAAAGTGTTCGCGCACAGAATGAACAAGCTCCCAGCTGATCTATTAGCGTAATTAGTATAGCAGCCGCTTAAAACTCCGACATCTTCCCATATTTAGTAGTATAGTCTTTTGCTATAGTAGCGCCTTAAACCATGTGGTCATTCTTTATGTTCGTGCAATGTTAAGCTAAATACCCGTTTTCATATTCGTTATACAGATACAATTACCGAGGATTAGCCATTTAATTTATTTGTACCTAGTCCGCTCTTGCAACGGGCGAGAGAATTATTAACATTGAGTCGAAGTTGTGCGGTGTTATCGCCTATTAAGGGGTAACTAACTAATCGTGCCGTTGGTAAGGCGCGTAGTAATTTGATGGTCTCTGGTTCGAATCCAATCTAGACACGCAGATTATATCAGCACACGACTTACAAACTAACTTAGCTATAGAACAGTAAATTCACCGTGCAAATGGGCGTCGCTCAAACCTACCCTCCCTCAGTGCATCTGAAGGTACATATTTTCTCACTCTCGCAAATGTTGAATGCATTGATGTGTGGGCTTAAACTTTCATAGGGATATATAATATAGTTGCGAACATTAAATTCAATATAAGAGATATATATTATTCCTCCGAAATATAATTTCGAGCATTAAATTATAATTGGGCTGAAGAATAAAATGGGTGTTTTCGCTTTAAACGTGGGTAGCAGCACACGCCTTACAAACTATAGTTTTATTTCAATATCTATAAATATTTGGGCGGAGGAGCCTCCCTCCAAGTACCAACAAGTTGGATGTGTGTGCGAGAGAGCTGTTGGGCCATAACATGTCCACTTTCATGGGATGTAAAAGCGTGACTGCCGTTTAACGGGAGTTTTCAGAGCTGCCTTACAGGTGTCTATTTTGAGAAACACAATGACTCCTCAAGGTTAATGGAGGTTATTGCTCGGTACGTCACCCCCAGAAGGTAATGACCGGGGGAGGGATGAACAACCCCGACTCTGGGGGGGGAGGGTGGGGAAGGAAAAGTGAAAGGCTTAGTTGGTCATCAGAAGGCAGCGAGCCCCTGCCAGAGAAGCTTGTGTCATTTACTATCGGGCATCCGGAGGAGAAAGACGTGGAGCGCGAGCCCCGGGTGGCTCTATGCTTCAGCAAATAAACTACAGCGCCCTAATTGATGAATAAAAACACCTCTATCCTACCAATAATAACTCCAACGCCTCTATCCTACCAATTAATTAATTAACAACCAACATGTCCGGAGTATGCCAGCAATAAATAAAAAAACTACAACACCTCTATCCTACCAATTAACAATAATTAATTAACGATAATTAATAATTAATCAGCAAGAACCAACATATCCAGGGTTTGTTAGGGGGTGGGGGAGAAGGAGGGGAAAGTATGTCAGGGGCGGGAGGGGTGGGAGCAGGGGGCGGGAGCGGAATAACGGTAAAAAGCACAGCTGTGACGTAGTGGGCTAAAAGGGCGTGCTAGACTACACCACGAGGGGGGAGGGGTTGTAAGGGAGGACGTAATCAACACTTGGGGAAAGGAACCCACAGGTTGAATCACCTTACCAAGCGTCTACAGGGAGAAAGTAACCCTCCTTACACTGGGACGTGGGACTGAGAAAGCCTGAGCTAAGCTACCAAAATATAATTTCAGACACGATAAGAAATATATAGCCAAGAGTGGGACGGATATTTTAAATTAAATGTATCTACCCACCAACAATATTTATCTCACATTTATTACTCAAGCTCCATCGTTCCGTGACCCGAAGGAATAAACTACATAGCAAAGTTATCTAGTCACCATGGTCGCTCTATTTAACCAACTACACAACACCATTCACACACATCCAAACATCAAAAATCTGAGTGACTGCGGTCCCAAGACTCACCACCAGGAGATACTAACATTGAACATCCAGGAGAAAGTAATTCTCTATACACGGGGTGCGGTGAGGATCACTTCACGGGGTGCGGTGTAAAGAGAAAGTAATTCTCCTTACACGGGGTGCGGTGAGGATCACTTCACGGGGTGCGGTGAGGATCAATGTTAAACCTTATGGGAGAAAGTGAGCCAGAACTGTCATTACACCTTCTACTGTCGTTTATTAAAAGGTTTCCCAGGAGGCACTGTGAGGAAGCGAGTAACGTCACATCCCACACATAACTAATTTTGATAAAGCCGTGCTGTTTCACCTGATGAAATCAGGCTATGATATTCACAAGCAGTCGAGCATTTTACATAATAACATCTTTATTACAAAGGTTAATACACAAAATTCCTATACAATATACTTACGTACAAAACATAAAGGATGAATTTTTTTATGTCTCCATTGGTGAACACATTTGTCTCATTTTGTAGTGACGTATGTGTACTCAGTTCTTTACCTCGTAGGAATAGGTCACTAACAAAAATACTACAAGGATAAGAGGGAGTCATCTAACATAACAATATTAAAGAGAAAATAGAACAAGCAAGAGTTAAATGTAAAGAGTAATTTAATTCATCCAAAAAATAACAAACAGTATTTTAGTGACCTTAATCTCTTCAATTATCCAGTAGAACGAAGAAAAAACATTGTTGAATAACATTAATGCTAAAGAAGATTAATGCAATTAGACCAAGTTAGCATTATATAATTAAAGGTATTAATAAACAGTAAATCAATATCTATACAAAAAAATATAAAAAGCTTGAATAGCCTTTCTAAATTGTTGCAAAGGGGTCTGATTATCTACAGACATTACGAAAACATAGCCTTTCCAAAGTAAAGTTTATCAAATTTTAAAATAATTTTTTCTTTAATATCTCGACTTTTTTAATATTAATTTTTTACA
>JBCFYV010002602.1:0-35751 GCA_039000515.1 Timema cristinae
TAATGACCTAGATGTGTCGATGGGCCTTTAAACCACAATAATAATAATAATAATAATAATAATAATAATAATAATAATCATGGGAATAACCTCGTAATAGACACGTGACGTTCTACGCGCCCTTCCAATGATCTGGTTGTTTCCTCTGGTAACTTACCCCTTCCCTCTGTTCCGTGTGATTTTTCTTTGATGTTCTTTTGTTTCCCCTATGTTCCCCTCCCCTCAGAGAATAACGGCTTATATACGGGTTCAGTTTGTGGTGTAAGATCACTTCTGGATTCAACTGTGTCATACGACAATCACGTTAGGACAGGATGATTCTAAGGTATACATTCTATTTCGGCCGTACACATCAAAATTATCTTTCGAACTTATATTATTCATTTAAAAGAAATCTATGCTGGGTACAAATTCTATTTTAGCCGGTACGATTCAAAATTTAACTTTGGGACTAGTATTATTTAATTTTGGATTACCATTATATATTGTCTTTTGTAAATATGTTAGATCACGAGGAAAGGTATGCCCGGCATGGCATAAAATATTCTAACTATTAATGTAGGTAATATTTGTTGAATCTCTTTTTTCCCTTCTGGATCTATAATAATTGTCATTTATGGTGAACTTTACCTATTGTAATGTCACTCTAAATCTACGTAAGGCGTGTTGCCTACCTAATGTGGGAATTGTTATAGCCCGTACGGCTATGTAACTTTTGGTATTTATTGTATATTTATTTAATCTTGGAGGATCTCTCTTTGTATTGTGGTAAACTTTGATTGCCAATAATATTATTCAAGTTAGTTTTTATACAACTTCGCTATTGTTATGCGGACGGTTGGCCTGTGGTGGCTAGATGTTGTATTCATTGTATTGCGGATTGCTGCAGAGACCTTAAGGGGCCATGGATTTAACTTGGTAATAATCTTTAGGTCGTATATAACCTTTGTTATAACAACGGTATTATCATAGGCATAACCTATGTCGTTATGACAACTGTATTATCATGGGCATAACCTATGTTACGACAACTGTATTATCATGGGCATAACCTATGTTGTTATGATAACTGTATTATCATGGGCATAACCCAATTTTCTATTGTTGTTACTTACATTTGCATATATCAATTGTTATCTTTTATAATAAACATTCTTATACTCAATGCAACCTTTTAATTTACTAATTCTAGGTAAATGAGTTATATCTTTAAACATAAGATTCTCGACCTCCTCCCCATTTCTCATAGTACCAACATGGCGGATGATAGTTAAGGAGAGTTCACGGAAGCACAATCGTTGTATAGGCTAGAGAGAAAGGCCTATTCACTTTTATGCAGTCCTGTCAGCTCCTCTGCAATTTATCATTTGTTATTGTTTATATATTTATTTTGCTTTTGTGTAATGTGCGCCTGCTTTATCTATTAGAGGATAAGGAGGGCGGTACACAGCTTTAACAAAGCCGTCTACACGTCGCCCTAACACGTATTCCTCACGGCCGTTACCCGCATGAAGGATAGAGACACCACGTTGATGGGCCTCCCATCAGAACCATTGTATTACGACGTGTGACTGTTGGTCCGCGCACCGGTAGCCACCGTTAAGGACAATTCCGACAGTATTCTCCTCAAGATGGCTTCGGCGGTAAACCAACATGGCCGCTCCAGCGATAGTACACGCCTCTCTGAAAGGATCCACCTTTGGTTTCTCCACGAGCATGTCTCTACACTTTAGGCAGGCCTTCCGTGGGATCTCTACGTCTTTCACGCAATACAGTTCCAGCTCGCGGTTGAAATCAAAGACTTAATTTTCTTTGACCAACGCGTCATACCACTTCTCAAACCGCTCCTTTCCCTCGACCGACATCTCGCCGATGTCGTAGTCCTCCTTTGGCGGCAAGGGACTCCTATACCCCGCGTTTTCTTTTTTGTTGAAAAAATGGGGGAATTGTCCCTTGGCCAAAGACTCGGTCAAGCCGAACGTTTTTGCCATTTTGGACAACGACATGGGGAGAAAGTTCAGTGAGTCAATAAAGTGGAGCGGGCCGTAACGCATGGACATGATTTTCCCACCGTTCATGATGAGGACTGGAGTCCATTTTTTCACCTCCATCATATATTTTAAAATGAAATTCCCATAATAGTATTTTGCATTATGGGCTAGGAGGGTGATGTCTTTAAATTTTGAAGCTTTAATTTGCTCTATAAAACCTAAAAATTGGGCCATTTTGGCATCACCCTTGAATATGTGAGTCCTATCGCCCCCGCAATCGGTGCAATGATGGTCATTTGCATCTATATGAAGATAGGCCTTGCAACACGTCTGAACGACACAGAGGTTAGGTTCGTGCAGGTACGTGTTGACCGCACCTTGAAGAGGCGTTTCTTGTCTGCATTCAAAATCGTAAAATACAAACATAAAATTGCTCTTTCCCAGCGACGGCTTGGCTGGGGCTTTCTTCATATAACAGAAATGACCAAAAGGGCGATGGGTCTCGCATACTCTACAAAAAGTCTCATAACACCTGTGTGAAAATCCTGCTCTTTCCAAACTGAAAAATTGCCCACATACCTCGCAAACCTTTTTGACGTCACAGACCGACATGCGACCTCTGCAAAAACCGGGACGTTTATGGTTATCAAAACACTGCTGGTTTGAGAACTGACGGCCGCAATCTTTACAGGTCACAGATAGGTCTCTGCTACAAGCAGGTTTAGCGTAGCATCTTTTGCACGCAGATTCGCATTTGTGCTCGTTCTTTGTGTTTAATGGCACACGCGGCAAAAGTACGAGCACTTAAACGCGGCTGTCAAGGATGTTATGACATCAAAATGGTTTGCTTGTCGTCGTGAAAATACAAATCAAGGTAGCCCTTAAAGGAATGTTCGGAGGGTGTAGGCCCCTCAAATAGGACCTGTCTCCCCCGACGTTCCCTGAACACGGTGATTTTGTATTCGGTGAGGTATGTTTGAAATTGTTTCAGTTCGGTGAGCCCACCACCTTTCAAAAGATTCACACGGGCATCACGGCATAGTTCCTCTGCTTTGTATTTTTTAATATTGCGGTCCTCCTTTATGTCTTTATAGGTGTTCACATCCATGCATCCCGGTTCTCTTTTAACATCACACCTAGCCTTGGCGACAACAAATGCACGGGCAAGGCAGAGTGTGTCGCCATTTTGAATAGTAATTATTCCTTTATTATTTCGGCTATACGTGGTAGCGGAAGAGAGTTTATCACATTTATGATTACTTCTCCCGCGCGGCTCTTTAAAGTGGTGTAACTTGATATACAGAGGGAATGAAGTGAGGAAAGAATCATTGCTTTGTAACACTCGTTCTACATTAGAGAGCACAGCCTGCGCGTCAAGCTGATCCCTCGCCTAAAGGAAAAGAACACTGGTCTTGACGAGGAGTCTGTGTTGACCAATAGTAGACCTACGTGATCCTCGGCGCTAACTCCATGATCCTGGAGACGTCCTAGCAAAGCACTGATTTGCTCCTCGAGCCAGGTTTGAGCGTCACGATCACTCTCCGGCGTCCCTAATTGTATGATCAATTCACGCCCGACATAAAAAAAAACCGCCTCAATTGCTTAATTCTCTCCTCGACGATTCGAAGAGGGACACCGTGTGACAACGCTCCACCAACCTGGTTTACCAGGCCACTACTTGGTGCCGAAGATGGCCCCGCCACGGGTTGCGGGGACTCCGTCTGCCTCGAGGTTCGAACACCGTCTCCCTTGTGCTGAGGCGTTGCGGCAGCGATGGATTGGAGGGGTGCCATAGTTGGGGGAATGGTTCCGCTATTTTCCACATCCATTTCAACGTTAATTAGTGTGCGTTGTGTGTGTGTGTTTAAATCTAAATTTGTATTGATGCTGTCCTAGTATGAGTAGTTAACACATTGAGGTCAAGGAAATCCCTGAAGTTAAATTATAACACACATCAGATTAGTTTTTTTTACGTAAACCGTTTTAATTAATCTCATCATATACATGCACTGATTTTCTAAGGAATGGACATATCTGACAGCTAGAAGAACTTCCTAGATTAAATCTCATGTATTAATACGCCAAGTCATGTGATCTTCATATGTCACTTGCTATACATACATACAGGCACTAATGCTGAACACCGGGCATTCTGTTTTTTTAATGTGCTCCTACAAATTAATGAGAAAGCTGTTTTTTTTGTGAGTATCTAGTGACAAATTTAATCTAATTTAAATTATTTTATAGATTAACTTTGTTGGTAATTTGGATTTGTTGATAGTGGTTTAATTTATCAAACCAACATTTTTAAACCGTTTCGGGAATTGAACCCTGTACAACCGAACAGACAGACACAAACCAATACTCTGACTGATAATTGAACGAGCTATTTCTCTCTCTGTTGGAATATTGTTGCCCTGCAGCAGCTGTAGCGAGGAAGTCAAATAAGCTTTCTATTTACAAGTATAGTCGATACTCAATTAAGAGTTGATCTAGTAGCTCAAGTTCTGTCAAAACATCGGCATGAAGGAGGGCTGCCGTGACGTCAGTTTGAACCCCTAGCGGCGCCTGCACACCATCCCGGATCTCTGGTGGACGATCTAACCGCTCGAGCTCGGCCAGAGTGACCGACATGTCGGTTTGATCCCCGAACGTGTCCATCTTTTGGGCTGGCGGCGGCGGCGGTGCAGTGTCCCAAAAATCTAAAATTAAAAAATACTTATTAACTACTATCACACTGTGTGTGAGGAAAAATTTTTATACCCTGCCAAAACATATTGTGGGCTTACCCGTTGAACAACCTCTTTCAGCCAAGCAAACCCCCTCGTCGGTAAAAAGCCCCAATAGATCTGGAGACAGCGTTTGAATAGTTCCTGCAGGCGTCGGTTTTGTCTCTTCTTGGAAGTCTGTAAAGAGCAAATACCTCTGTACACCAAAGACTTTTTATAATGTAAAATAGTTACCCATTAAAATATACAAAACTTTTTTAAACTTAACCGAAATTGAACCAGTTTTCAAGATCGTCAAAACTCTTTTTTGAAGTTATACTTCTTTAGGCGCGGTATGAATAAATGATGAGAGTGAAATTTTAAGATGCGCGCGCATCACTGTAACACAAAAGTAACAGGTTGAAGCTAAACCGCTCATTAAGTCTCGAAAAAAAAAAGCTACCAACAAAATAGAAATAGAACCTCTGTTAGTCGCGCATGTTGGTACCCTCGTCGTCTATGATCACTATTTCATATATATATATAATATATATATATATATATATATATATAATATTTATCCACATGTTTCTAGTTTCTACATTCACAACACGTTTTTTAGTTTCATACAATTGCGAATTATATATGTGCTAATAAATTATATTCAGTAGTGATTTAAATTGAATATTTTTATTAATATTATTTACTATTCGTAAATATTAGTAAAAAAATTGTGCTTATAGACTTTTTCAAGTGCTCCAATATAATTGAGGTTAACTATCCGTATGTATTATTTATTGATATAAATTAAAATATTATTATTTAACATAATTAATACTAAATATTATTAAATTATTATTGTTAAATATTTATTATTGATTATTTAATATTAACAAAATAAAGAAATAAAATTATTAAAACATTTAATAAAACATTTGTGATAAAAATTTAAATCGAATATCAAATTAAAATATTAATTTTTAATATTCTTTATTAAATTGAATAAATAATAAATATTTATAAAAACAAATGAACAAATTAAATGAAAACTTTTTGATAAAAATGAAAAGTGAATATTAAAATAAGAAAATAATAAATATTTAAAAAATGAATAAACTTAAATTTAATTTTTGAGTTTATTATTAAATTTATTGATTTACTTTTAAAATATTATTAATTAATAAATATTTAAAATTAAGAATCTTATAATATTTAGTACAAATTATGTCATGTATATTTATTATTTTCTAAATTTTATTTTTAATAATTATATATATATATATATATATATATATATATATATATATATTATTAAATTATTAATTTTCAATTTTAGATATTTATTATTAATTTCTAATATTTAATTCTCTACAGTAAATCTTATTCATCAATCTAAGCTTCTTTTAGTTTATTTAATGATGCCAAATAAGTATAACTTCTCACGCGCGTTCATAAGTACACACCACCTTTTTTTTATGTTAATCGGCTGCAATCAGTTACTATAATGATCGACTGTATTGATTTTGAGGCCTATTTATACTTTCTCATTTTTGTTTTTTCCACTTACATCAAGGTTATTTTCTAACTCGATAACAAATTACGACTCCATGGTTATTAGGCTTCAACGCTGGTCATACATTTCATCTCACACGTCAACATAAGTGCGCATAACCCGATCGGTTAGTAATACGAGCTGTTAATATTACTTATTTGAATGGGATGTCAAACCATGTCCACTGATCAAATAAGTATTTTAGTTTATCTTTTACCGAACAGGGTATAAATTATTTCATGTCCTTCTCAACTCTGCGACTAACCGTTGAACGCTCTGGGGGTAACCAACAGGATATTTCGACAATAACAACTCGTTCTAGTGCTGTTTCGAGTAGTAAATGGAGATTGTAAGTTAACATTCTATAGTCCCCAGCCACGGCTGTCGTCGGTTTGGACTATTACATGCTAGATTGTGAACTGAAAACAATTTTACTAACACATCCAAGAGACACTGTAGAAAAACGTATGAACGAATATATGCGTCATTCCTGTAAAATTTTATAATAAATATATATATATTTTATAATATCCGTTTTTATATCCCTCCCCCGTGCGCCGATTGATCATCGATCACCAATTACCAATCATAGGGGGGAAAGAACTTTTTTTAAATATAGACAGTTTTTTGATATGAAGGGATGTAGTTAGTTCTCGCCAGGGATGTTGCTTGTCCCTCTTCAGCACACATTAATAATCAATTAGCACACATTAATAATCAAAAGGTGCGACTAAGGTGTCGAGTTACAGATTTTTTTTGAGGGGATACTTGACTTAAACAAGAATTGTTACTAATTCCTCACACCTCACTTCAACTGCTCGCAATAACAACGCGTCACTAATATAGCCCGTTTTCGATATAAACGCTCTGAAAGTGTTACATATAAGCAGTTTTGGATATAAAGGGGTGGGGTGAGGTGGTCCCTCCCAGTAGTTGTTCGTTGTTCGCTATTGCGATAAATAGCATTGTTGATAACGTACGCTTCCTGTTCGTTCATGCCTTTTCGTGGATGACTACGCAATTTATTGCAGTTCGTCGAGCCTCCAGTCTGTCTGAAGTAATGCAGGTTTTTTATGTTATTTTTTCTAGTTGTGTTTTGTAATTTTAAAACTAAATTTAGATATATTTTAAATTGACTACCAGATTTCTTTAAGATTTGTAATAGAATGTTTTCTTCTACATTTTGAATAAACTGTTCATAGGTTCTTACATTATGTTTAATAGCTAATTCTTTAAGTTGATCCATCATGTTTGACCTGTATTGAACTGACATGAATTGTTGATGAGTTGTATTTTCTTTTTTGTTTTCAAAATAGTTTTCACATTCTTCTGTACCGTCGATGTCGTCTTGGTTAAATGATTGTAATAAATGGGTGAATATTTTTATAAATTCTTGAATGATCCCACCAGCTTTTATGAAGCTGTTTAGACCTTTGCGGAGGAGATATAAAATGAATCTTTTGATGTGGCGCACTCGTTGTAGTGTAAGATGTGCGCCTGTAAGTGTCGTATCGTCTCTTTCAAGGTATTTAGTGATTCTATTGATTACTCTGTGACTGTTATTTTCGAGGTGGATTTGAAGAGGATATGGTAATGTTCGCCGTGGTCGAACAGGATGAACCCGGGAAGTTTGATTCGGGGGGTGGAGTGGAATTTTTTTTTTCTGGACAGGTGAGGGATCTCCCTCGGATGATGAAGGTGAAGAGGACATTTGATGTGTCCTCTTCTGGGATGTTGGTTGTGGATTGTTCACAGAACTCAATTGGCATGTTATTTTATTTGTCCATGGTAGTGGATCTATGATTGGTTTTGGCAGGTGGATTATTTCTATTTGTCGACCCATTATTACTTCTTTTACTGTCTGTATGTGTGGTGTGTTGTAAAGATTTGGTTCTGTTTAATTGTTGCCCATTTGAATGTAGGTTTCTATCGGGTCGTATGGCCTTAATAAATAAAGGTAAACGGACTAGTAGTTCCTCTCGAAGTGCTCGGTTCGATATGTTCGTGAATTTTAGGTATAATGTTTGTGGTTCTTCTTTTGGTTTCAGTATCTGAATGTGTGATGTCAATTTGTTCAATGGTTCGTTCTCGTTGAATTTTTGAAGTTTAGTTTCGTGTTCCAAATGTTAATGTTAGTCGGTCTATCGGTGCTGTTTGTCTTTGTGATGTTAGTTAGGCTTTATACAATCTATCTTGGGGGAGACTCGAAATAGTTGTCCCTCTCGTCG
Source organism: Timema cristinae (assembly GCA_039000515.1). NCBI lineage: Eukaryota > Metazoa > Arthropoda > Insecta > Phasmatodea > Timematidae > Timema > Timema cristinae. The sequence continues at coordinate 8,480 of JBCFYV010002602.1, forward strand.
ATGTTACGCTTACCCAATCCGCTTTTATGTGCTGCTTGATTAACCAATGTCCATGCAAGTGTAATTTTGATTATAATATGGTAAGCAATCTTCAATTTTAGTTTGTTTTTGTTTTGGTACGAAATGGTGTGGATGAGTGGACATATCTGTCTTAATGGCTCGAAATGTTGTCCCTCTCGTCGAAGTTACGCCTTACCCAATCCGCTTTTTTGTGCTGCTTGATTTAACCTGTCATGCAAAGTGTAATTTTGATTATAATATGTCCCCCTGCGGGTCGGGTTTAGGATAGTCCGCAGTAACCCATGCTTGGCGTAAGAAGCGACTAAAAGGGGAGCTTCTGTGCAGACGTAACTTCGTGTGGGACACAAACCTACCTATATCTTTCCTTTCACATCATTTTCTTCTTCCTTCACTTTCCCCTCATCATTTTCTTCTTCCTTCACTTCACCTTTTTTCACTCTTCCCCTTTCGCTTTATCTATCCTAGACCTTTTTCTCCTTTCCCCCACCGTTCATCTGCACAGAGGTCCTTTGGCCTTTCCGTTGACGACCTAGGACAACTAACCAACTCTTCTCTGTTTATTATTGATACCACTGCCTTGAGCTCCCGAATGAAAGTGCGCCGGTTGTAAATACTTGGTAGAAGGGCCTTAGGATGACAACCTTGTACCACTACCGTTGAGAAAAGACCTGTTTCGTTCATGAGGGTCCCGGACGTAAAATTAGCACTTTCCAGCATACACTTGCTGCGGTGACCTCATCTTCTCCGCGATGCTACCAATAGTGGAAAAAGTTGAAAAACATGTCTAGCGTCTTATGGAGCCTCTCGTCGAAGAGTTAACAGGGCCCTATGTGTAGAACAAAACTGGGATCTACCTGGGTCTACGATCGAGTACTTTTGCAGTTGTCTCCTCCCACTCATGATTGAGTCTCTAGTCACAGCTGAACACCTTACTGTCCGCTGGCACCGTACCTGCCAAGTTCTGCTAGGGCATCTTACTGCCCGCCCCTTCACAGAGCCGTATTAATGATAAAGGCGGAAACGGTAAGGTCGTCCAGCCCTGTTTTGATGAAAAGCCAGGAAGTGTGAGGTCCCCAGCCCGCTTCTGGTGGATGTCTCGAGTAGATGAAAGTGAGAGACTCTAAACGTGTCAGCCCATTATCCTCGAAAGAGTAATAAATGGAACAGAGTCAAAAATCTGACGTTTTAATAAGGGGGGAAACTGCGCGATGGCACCATTATGATTCAGACTATGACCGACACTCAATCCTCAAATATTATGGCGATCTCCGAAATACCGTTGAGGTAATACGGTAAATATACAGGTGAAGTGTGGAGCCCCACGGGTTTCCTCAATGTTTGCAAGGGAGTGGTCACTTGTTATGACCTCGACATGCGTAAGCATTGAGGAGATCTTGAGGACTTTTCCCCCAGAATGTCACCGAAGATGTACCGTATTGTCACAAAAAAGAATGGACAAGAAAGAAACGGGATACGTATATTCCTCACATTTGCGACTCCTAAAACCCCCCCGAAGGAGCTCCGACCCGGCTTCCACGTGCTCAGGTCCGGCCGTATGTCCCCCAAACCCCCGGCGCCCGTTTTTTAGGTCCCCGAATTTTTTGGGGATACGAAGCTGCGATGCCCTGGGAAGCCAACCTGTGGGGGATTGTTTGGGCAGGAGGCTCACGAAACACCAAAGCGAGTCCCTAAATACTTCGTCAACTGCAAGGGTCCGCATTCCGCCTGGTCTCGGGCCTGCCCAAAAAGGAAGGTAGAAAAAAGAAAATCCCACAAAGATACAATCTGAAAAAAGATCTCCATATGCCCCCACGCAAGGGAATACGTATCAAGTCACAAGCTCCGGTATTTCAAACTTCATATAAACCGGAAATTTTCATCAAAAATAATAAACAAAAAAGTCCCAACGGGCCATTTCGCCCGTTTTAAACTTGCTAAGGAAACCATCGCCCACCAGTGCCACTGGTTTTCTTTTTCGAGACATTTAAAGTTAGTTCCGCGCCAAGTTCTGTGGGGGCCCCAAATTTTTTAAAGGGGCCCAAACTGCCAAAGGGTCGTCTCCCCCCACCTAACCCCACCGAGAGAGACCTCCTCGAGGGAACTCCCCCGATGCCCCGCCCCGGGGCAAAAAAAACAAGGCGGCCGTTGTTTGAGCCTCCACCCCGCCTCTGGGCTTTCGGAGGTTAGGGACGAGTTGCGGCGGCAGGCGAGGCCAGCTAAGCGCGCAGTCCCACGGTGCCTTGAAGAAGGACCAGCGAGAGACCGCCCGAAAATTTTTTTTTTATTAAAACAAAGCGTCGAACGACGCCTAGAAGCCTTCGAACAAGATCTGAATACCCAACCCCCAAATAAAATAAGCCTCATCCGTGAAGGGGGAGGTACAGGAGAGGAGCTGGGAACGTCAAGAGGCCCAAAAAAGGACCTCAATCTAAACTTTTTATTCTAAAAGGGGCTATGAAATGGATTGCGAGATAACTAAATTTCATACTAATATTTGATGTCGACTGGACAACACCTGGTGAAATGGTACGGGAATGCTAATGCTCGTGTAGAGGGAAATAAAACTAAAGTAATTCTTCTCCCTGACTTCCTCCCCGTCTGTTGTGATTGCAGTGAAACCTCACTACTCCGCCCAACTGACAACCGATGCTACAGTGAGCTTACACTATAGTATCGTACCGACAAAGGCCCTTTCTTTGATTCGAGCTATTGGAGTGTGTGAGCTATATTCGCAACGAACAGCACTATAGTAACATAAGAAATAGATAATTTGTATTTCTGATCTCCAAGAGATATCATTCCCAGAGCCTCCTATCCTATGGAGGTGACCGTCATACTGCTTTACCCTTCCACCCAGGAGAACGTGTCTTTCCAAGAGGACTCTAGAGGCCCTCTTATATACAACTTCACCGCCGTCCTAAAGTCAATCTTGGGGGACTTTACGCGCATAACCTGGTGGTGGCCCTAATTGTTACAACAACCCGCGTAGATAGGTAGTATGGATATTCTTGTCCATCGCGCGAAACCTGGTGAGTGTGTAATGGAACACGCGTGACCCAGACGACACTTTCTCCAGTGGCTCTCCAAACCTTTCATGTGTCTCTTCTGCCAATTCCGTACCTAGCCCCGAAAATGTACGCCCTGGGATTGCTGCTCACTCCTTTGGGAGTTACCTACAGTACAAATTCTCCGACCTACATCACATCACTGTAAGCGTCACTTTACCCTTCTAGCCTTTTCACAAATTACAATATCTCCCAGTACAGCAAGGTTCCTTCAATGGGTTCTAGAAACGGCTAACATGGCATAAAAATTCCGCAGCTCGTCGTAGTCGACGAAACCCCATTTCTCGACGTCGATGTTAAGGCTGGGCACATTTACATTCGACGGTCATGTATAGCCGGTCGGCGAGGGCTTCCATCCCAAAATCCACAGCCAAACCCGCGCCACCGTCCATGTGTCCCTGTGTAACGAGGAGATGCCGATCTGGCTATTTACTAACCGTCGAAGGCGCCCTATAACCTCTCTATTCAATCGACTCGCTCCATCTTCGAGAATCTGGAGACATATCGAGGATTCACGTGCTAGAGCTCGCCGTATCATTCGAGAAAAAGCAGAAGAATAGTCTTGGAGACAGTTTACAATTTCTACTCTTACTATACTTCCACTCCACGCAAACAAGGTTGAGGATTCCCATATATCGGTAAATACGTTAGTCACGCAAAAATACCATTGATCAGATACCCCACTCAGTCTAACGGTTCACCGGTACTTGATCCCCCCCTTATGGAGGTCGCCATTTACTTTGGGCTCCGATGTTCGCCCGCTTTTTCTAAGCACTGCGATCCACCTCTTAACAAGTTACGTGGTGCATAAGCGCAGCATCCGAGCGCCTTAATCTATTGATTTTGGCGCCAAAGTCAAAGGGGAGGAGACATATAATACTCCCCCTTTACTAAAAGAGGAAACTTTACCGTATGCCTCTCCCAGCAGGTAACACAGCTTCCGGTACCAGAATGATATCCACTATGAACATTTTCGGAGCAGCTGCCCCCTTGCCGACACCATTATCTTCTGGGACCTTTTCAATAGTGTCTGAGGGCATCTCATCCATTTCCATCACTTTGGAAGGCAAGCAATCGTTTATCCCGTTATATAAAATGCAAAAGATAACAATTCTAGAGCCAACATATTCTCGACCGATAGCTTTACTAGTTTGGTATAGTAAAATATTGATAAAAAATATTAATAAACGACTTAATGGAATATAGAATCCCGCATCTGCTATCTAAATTCAATAGTGGTTTATCCCGCCGGAAAGCCGATCTAACAGTGGATATCATCCTTGTCCGCCTAGAGACGGCTGTTCCGGCACGCATTTCTCCATAAGCAGGCACCTTCTTCTGGCTGTTTTTTTTCGATCTGGAGAAGTGGGCGGACGACAACCACCTGGCGGTACGGCATTTTGAAACACTTTTTAATTGGTGGTTTCGAGGAAACCTTCACTTCTTCTTATACCACTACATTAATTTATGTAGAAAGACACTTCCGAGGATCTTTATGTCAAGAAGAATGGGTGCCTATCAGGGTAGTATCTGACTGAGTACGTTTGTTCGCTAGACGCGATTTAAAATATATTGGGTACGACGTGGCGCTCACCTGTTCGATTCAATACTCTCTTTGTGGATACTACGCAATTTATTGCAGTGTTCGTCAAGTCTCCACAGGCTGAAACGATAAATACAACTGAGTGTTACAATCTTTGTCAGTGGGCGTTCCGCGTAATGGCTTTATCGCTCTCTGCATGCCCAAAAACGACGAGAGTCGTTCCCACTTCGCATAATTACGCCGGAATTACCGCCAGCCCCAATAGTTTACTTGAACCACCCGTTCTTACCAGTTCTCAGAAAACCGTAAACATCTTCTCTGGCACTTATCATTATGATATAAATAACTTGGACACCACCGACATCAAAGACTTGAAAGCGAGGAACTATAAAATCAAACTAAACCTGCTCAATGATTAGAGCGCGGTCGGTCTGGGGTGCAGAGAGGGAAACCTTAGATGCCCCCTACTATAGAGCCGTTGGTGAGGGATCAAAATACTTGATGTACGGCAGTTTTGTATATGTATCCGCTAGGTCCTACGGCGTTAAAGAGGGCTCGAATAGCGTCCACCATGCTGGAGCATACGACTGGCGACTGGGTGGCTTTTCGTACAGTCCCAGTCGTCAGCATCTGTGCCGACGCCGACACCTGAGACCCCCCTCTTTTCCTTATGGCCGGTACCTTACCTCCCTTGCACTCTTACTGTCGCAAACATGCACGGATGCCAGAGTCATAGTTGCCATACCCGCCCTGTTTTTTCATCCCCCTACAACTGTGTACTTCTATGAAACCAAAATGGCGTTGTACACTAGCCGGTTGGGATCCGTCTTATCGGGTTTCGACCATCTGTGAAGTTGGCTGCCAAAGGCTAATCCCAAATCACCAGGTCGAGTTTCTCCCTGTGAAAATACGCCCTCCCCGAAATGCCATTTTGATCTGCCAAGTTCCCTAAGACGCGACCACACCCAAATCATTGTATACATGAGAGGACGTTTTAAATGGACTCCTCGTCCACTCGCTTTCACCGGATTATGAGAGAGGCGACATCTACACTGAATGGGCTTTAAATCAGAGCCTTCGTGGGCGATGTGCTTTTGAGTGTGGAAGAGCAACCGAAATTTAATTTTGGTTTACCCGAAAAGAAACTAGTGATTTTAAAACACGGCTGAATTTAATGCCATTTTTAATCTTTGTTGTTTTATATACGAAATAGTCCACACCTTCTTGATCTGGTCCTCATCGGCATAGGCATTCCATGAGTGCGCGTGTTGGGGCATCTTTGCTCACACACTCTAAACTCCTGAAGATCCCTCGTGCAGATGATACATTGAGCCAAATTGTGAAAATATTGATTAATTTAAGCAACCCGGAATCTGCCGTGTGTCGATTCCTTGTCACCTGGTCTTTCAGAAATGAACTGAGCGGGCACCATGCACGAGGAGGCAGCACACGTCTGCACTCCGGAAGGCGAGTCTGGGCTGTCCATGTTTATAGAACTAAAGAGTTATGTCGGTCGTGGGGTGTCTTCTTACGCACTGCTGGCACGAGCATGTGGGTTAGCACCCGCTCAGCACACAAGCTGCGGATCCCTTGCAGGGAGCGGGTGTTGCGGTGGCCCTCTTCTATAAGAAATTCTAGGAGAGAGGAGGAGTCATCGTGACGAACTCCGGCGTTCCGGCATAACATTCTAACCCAAGGATTTTTTCTACTAAGAGGGGATACACCTCCATGTGACTGAATTTTTGCGCGATGCTCGCCCCTGGGTGTGCAACCACTATTTTTGGTGGATAGTCGCACGGTATGCCCCAATTCCGCCTGGCCCTATGATTTAAAGGTGCACCTTTTTCTTTATTACGCGACAGCGCTGAAGTAGTTATTGCGCGTTTACTCCATTTTATACGCCAGGCGATCTTTAGTGCCATTTGATTTCATATTATAAAAGTGGATCATCTGGGATTTTATGCGTCATATTGAAGACCTTTTTACACTTTAGTATACTTAATGATTGTTTGTCGATCTTTATTATTCAGTTCAATAAACGTTTATTAAAAATAATCTTTAACGATGTTAGTTTTCCTGTACATTTTAATTATATATTGTTACTTAAATATGTTTGTTTTGTGTTACTTATTAGAGTGAGAACACCTGTGTTTTTTCTATTATCGCGTGTTCTTCACAGTCAATTGTACTTTGAAGGCCATTTGGAGCACTCACATATACCGTATGAGAGTTGGTCACAAGGTTGGTCTGATTATATCCTCCACACCGTAGGGGATGTAATATATTTTACAAATTTATCAAGCCCCAAATCGAACCTCGATGAGTGTCGACTAGGGCCTTTAAACACAATAAAATTAAACTAATTATTAATTGATGATACAGATGCGATCCTCTCCAAATCCGAAATCAAATGGCTAATGGCTTTGTCTCTCCGGAAAGGGACAAGCATGAGAGTAAGTTCCAACACGTACCGACCAATTTTGTCCCACCTTGTATGTTCGCAAGTCAGGGTGTGATGGTGATAGCGTAATTTTCAACACTAGCCGCCAATTGGTCACCAGACCTTGTGGTTCGCAAGTAAAATGACGCGTTTTCGCGTTTCGCTGAAGTTCAGAAATCAAAAACATCAGAGAAGAATAACATTAAATTAGCGATATATAGTGAGTGAGGGGAATAGTTTTTGGGGACAAACCGGAATATGGGTATCTTAGTACTAACGTGCGGAGACACTACTCCTATGGGGTTATGGTGCGTGAGCTCCCAACACCTACTGTTGACATATCGTCCGCTATTCCGAGCAGAGTTTTTGGCGGACGTCGATTGGCCCACCAGGTCGAAGACCGTAGTTCCCAAGCCCCTGGATAAGAGGAGTGGTGCGGCACCGGAAGTCTGACGTAATAGGGTACACTAGAGCCCTTAGCGCCCAGTTTCTTGCACGATTATACTAAAATAAGGATTAACAACATCTAAAGTGCTAGGAGCTTAATAAGTGTGTAAAAAAAAACCACACTAACCAAAAAGATTTCTGATCAACATGTTTCTATCACTCTGTTTTAATAGCTAAGACATTTTCTATAAAAGATACGTTAATAAATAATGACAGTTACAACATGACAAGAATAGTAGTATTGATGTAAACAAATAAAATCCTCAGTTAAAAAAAACTTAAAATATAATCACTCAACTAGAAATGTGCACAAACATGTTTTTTTAAGCGCGCAGTACTATAGTAATAATTTAAGTTCATTTGATGCTAAATTTTTCATCAATTGGCTATAGTGTTGCAACCTTATGAACAACAGAAATCTTGTCTTAGGCTTTGCATCAGAAGAGCCTGTATTGGTACTTAGGCAGAAATGATATTTCAGCATGTTTGTTCTGCTAGAGTGAATGTGGACTGAATCAAAAAGCCATTAAAGACTGGTCACACTGTCAGCTAAATGACCCAATTACGTGCAGGCACAGTTGTAACAAATAGTCGGGGCTATATGTGCGATTGCGGACGCCGCGACCGGACCTCAAAACACAGGAAATGCCTAACCTATCAACATATTTCACCGCAAATTGCTACACCGGACCTGGCGAGTCAGGCTGTTACATCTACCACAAAATCTCAATAGATGTATAATTATCATTACAACAAAAATATATTGTTAATTATCAATAATAATTACATACCTAAACTTTCATTTATACTGAAAACTTTATCAAAAATCCATCAAACATTTATTAAGTATTACTGCCTTCACCATCTTCATGTTTCCAATTTCTATAGAACAGAACCGAGTCTGTTACCACCTCTCGAAGCGCCTGAAGTTGATCTAGATATCTGCCTATAATATGAATACACAAAACTGTAGATCTCTCGTCAAAAGGAATAAATTGGGACACCACCTCATCCACCCTCTCAAAGGAATCGAGAAGTGACAGGATATAAGGTCACACACCAATGTGCAGGGTATGATATGTGGTCTCCATCTGTCAAATTCTAAAACATAGTGGTTCTACAGCCGTGGCTTAACCAGTGTCTATTTATACAGTAAAGACTTTTCCTCGACTCGAACACTTATCAAAAAGGTCCAACATAACTGTTGACAAAAACAACTATGTTTAAAATGATTATTGATACAGGTTTAACATACTATTTTGTTATTTAATGCACGAAGTCTATAAACTTCAAAATCTAATGCTATTTTCAGCCTCTGGTCAGGTCAGCTTCATAAATCTGGCGCCATATACCTCTGTTTCCCCAATGCCACTCTTCTTCCGACTCTGGTCTACTCCTCTCTCCTTCTTGCACTTCCTCAGTAATCAGACCTTTGAATTGAATTAATAAAATACGATGATAGTTACCAGAATAATACTACTCAATTGTCAACACCAAACCATTGATAACTGCTTGAAACATTTCGATCAGGCATATCCTTGACCCCCCATAAAAGCTATCTATTCTATCTTTAATTTTCTTTCAAGATATTCTAAACAAATCACCAATATACATCTTCTTTAATCAGCCACCTAGAGGATCTCTTAGGACCTCAGGGAAAATACATTTAAGGGCCTCCCTTCAGGATTAAGATAATGCGAAAAATATAAAACCTTTACCTTCCAATACTTAGAGTCACATTAGCCTATATTTACATTTCAAAACTGCCTTCAAAAATTGTTCCTATACAGACAATAGAAGGGAATTGAGTTTATGAGAGAAGTGAACAGAGTGTGAATGAAATTTAGCACTTACAAAATGTGAATAATGATAATAGAGAAGAACAAAAAGCTATATGATCGCTAAAATAGAGCTGAGAGAAAGGTACATATGTAAGAAAACTCTTGGAAAGCTGCGTTTGAGAGCGAGCACATGCGGTGGAGTAGAGAGAGCTAATAAGATAGGGTAGACTAGGAGGGTAGTTATCTATAGAATGTGTTAAGACAGACCTATATAGGAGAAGAGATAATTGCACTTGATAGAGAAAGACAGAGTGGCAGGTTTAGGCGCACACTTTATACCCAGAGTCCACCATATTGCCAGCAGAATACTTGGATATTGATTCAAATGAGATAGTCTATGGAAAAGTGGAGGCCGTGGTAATGAATTGTCCGATTAAACGAGTGTAAGTCATGGAGTAAATGAGACAATAGTAGAGAACGCCAACGGGTGACGATGGTATAGACAAAACTGAACCGCCCCAGGCTTAAACAATATGACGTGATGAAGATATTAAAAAAATTGCTCATCATAAACAATCTGTCATACATTGACATTGAGCCAAGCAAGTGTGTTTAGAGGAACAGGAAAATAACATAATGTACAAATAGTGGAATAAACTTTAATGCCCATGTCCTTTTTATTTGCGTCCCCTACCCACTTTGGGCACCCTGAAGGAATAGTCCGTGAGGAAGGGTAGGTTATCAGTTACCAGAGTTTAAGCCAAATAAGAGTGTGTGATAGGGTGATAGTTGAGATAACAGGAAAATAAGTAACCTTTATAATGTCACATATTAAACAAACAAGCAATCTATGCTAAGATACCACCATCAAAACAAATCAATGTAGCATAGCTACAGCAATATATAGTTTGGCTAAAGCTAAGACGAATCTGATTTAATCATGCAGACTTTTAGAAGAACTTGTGTCTTAGGTCTTTTGACAGTTATAATTAGGTAATGTGTTCTTAAAGCAGTCCTTCATTTTTTTATGCGAATAATAAGGCCTACTTATAAATAATACAAAAAATATCGTAAATTATGCTATCAATTTGACTGCAAAAAATATTTGCATTCAATCTGTAATATTATTTTTTTCCTAATATAACTACGCTTGCTGTCGATTTAATCATTAACCTTATGGTTATGGTTGGGACTTAACTCAAATTATTACTAAATTATAACAAAACCAATACTCTGTTCTCATGTACCACACTTAAATGTCTGGTACACCACCACCCTCAACATTAACCACAAGTGTTGTAATGTGTTCATAAGTCTCGTGCCACACAATTTAACTTTCCAATCATTATCTGGATATTAATCTATTATTATGACAGGTCATATCCTTTTATCACCGTTGAATTGTAGACCGCCAATAAAAGCCTCCTTGCCTCTCTCAAGCTCCAGGATTTCGAGCTGAGTATGTACTTACACCCCATTCACTGGAGACTCGATTTCATAGAATTGGAGCAAAATTTCCGTACCCACATCTTGAACGTGCCTATCTCCCTACTTTGACACCATTATCATTTCACAAACTGGGCAAACAATTATAATTCTTAATGAAACTGGCACTATTGTACGATCTAATTACAAAGCTTAACTGAAATTGTCGATTAATGAATAGTATTAACTAAACTAACCCAGGCAACTAGCTAAACCTAACCTAGCCATGTCTAATCTATCTAAAAGTTTGTACCATACCATCTTTGTACCACTTCGCTTGTACATTATTAATCCAGTCTTGTCAAAAACCTCCCCCCCCCTCGCTAATTGATAATTGCGGTAAAGATCGGAGCTTTTCAATTCAATGAAAATAACAATTCATATGAAACATCATATTGAATGAATTTTCCCGGAAAATGATTTATTACACACAAATAATCAAAACCGGCAGGGGGCGAGGGAGATCACAGCATAACATTGTCACCAGAAACATTAACTTTCAAAAAAGTGAGAAAAGAATGCATAAACTAAAAATTCAATAAAATACATCTATTTAATTTATTTCAAAGTCTATTACAAATATTCTTTTTCGATTATCACTTATAAAAAAAGTATTTTGAAACACTTGACATGTGCCAATCACGTAGTTATAATTCTACTAAGTAGAAATATTCAGGAACCAAAAAAATAATGTAACCAAACAATGTAGCAACATCACACAAAAAATAAATACCTGTATGAATCTTAATAAACAATGTATTATTAATTCAGCAAACAATATCTCTTAAGACTCCCACGTAGAGAGGAATAAAATGAACACTACTTTATTATAACAAAATAAAGATAGCCTACTAAGGCATGAAAAACAAAAACTACTGTGTTGGCACAAAGTTATCTTCACAGCAGTATTGGTTTTTCTCCCTCCACTAACAGTATTATTAAATATTAAACCTCAATATTACAATATTATAGCTTTGTGGCTGCTAAATAAAGAAAACAAAACAAGGGGAATACTTTGATAGCAAAAATTACAAACCAACGGTGTTGAGCATCTAACGAGCCAACATCTATCCTTAGCTATAGTGTTTTTGTTTTTACAAACGCCTTCCATTAGAGATTTGTTCTTTTCCCTGTATATTTAATCCATAAACAAATATACTGGTTTGGTTAAGGCCTAGTAAAAATACAGTTTCCTTTCGATACTGTATTTACCTATATTCTCAAACTCTTAAGGATTATCCCTCATAGGAAGGCAAGGGCCATTTTCATCAACCCGCGCCTGTAGTATTACAAGTGAACAAATCGTGTTTTTTTTACGGGATCTCCTATATACCTGTGGTGTTCATAAAAGATACAAAACATCCTTTTAATAGTGTTGCAACTGAATAAATACAACTTCTCTTTATTCCATTTAACTAGTGTGTACAAAAGTACAAAAATACACCACATAATATAATAAACTTTCCACAAGCTTATTTTCCTGCATTCACTTACGCGGAAATTAGACTGGTTGAGATTTGATGATTAGGCTGGCCTAGGTTGTACCAAACAATGGCTCCCCCCCTTCCCCCCCCCTTTTTCCTAAATGCGGTTCTATTTCCCACTCACTCCATGCAAATATGTGTACATTTCACTAAATGTCAACACTTAAGAGTACATTAGCACAATTACTTTACATGCATACTGAAAGCAGTATGCTTACAGTGAGCGACATGGTGACTAAATAAATCTCAATTTAGCAATTCAATTCTAATGTTTCATTCCAGAAGGTGTTGTGTGTGAAACGTAGCAAAAACTTTGAGTCTGATAAAATTTATAATAGTAGATTATTGAATTAAAATTTTGTGATAATAAACTTGAATTATCAGCTTATAGCACATTATGTTAGTACATTTAATCAATAAAACATTACGAAAGCATCATTTGATGGAAATTATATATAAGATACTATAACATATATACGTATGCAACAAGTTTCTTTTTTTTTTTTTGAAGTTATACTTCTAGACGCGCGTTATGAAAAAATGATGCTGAAGTGAACATTTTATGATGCGTGCGCATACATTGTATCACAAAGTAACAGTTGAAGTCTAAACCACCGCTCATTAAGTCCGACAAAAAAAAAAAAAGCTACCAACAAAATAGAAATAGTGAACCTTCTTGTTAGCGCAGCAGGGCATTGTTTGTACCCTCGATCGGCTCTCTGATCACGTGTTTATTCGAAATATATAAATATTCTAATCCACATGATTTTCTATTTACTACAATCACGGAAACACCGTGGTGTTAAGGTGTTCATACATGCGAATGGATATCAATTAGTTCGAATAAGATATATATTCATAGTGAATAAATTGAAGTATCTTTTGAGACACACAATATTATTTACTATTCGTCAAATATAATTGAAAAAAAATTGGTGCTTATTAGACTATTTTCAGAGTGCACCAATTAAAGATTGAGGAGTTAACCCTTTACCGTATGAATGTACTATGTATTGATAAAAATTAAAACATCATATTAAAATTCATTATAAATTTTTTAAAACTATTAATTATTGTTATTTAATATTCGACAAACAATTAAAGAAAAAAATTAATACAACAATTAATAAAAACATTGTGATAAAATTACAAGTCTGAATACAAATCAAAATTAAAAAATATTAATTATTTAATATTAGTATTTATGACAATCTTGAGAATAAAATAATCAGAATTTAATAAGAAAAAAAATAAGATGCGAACAAATTAAGAGACAAAACACTTTTGACTAAAAATTAAAAGTAAATATAAATTAAGTACAATAATAAATATTTAAAAAAAATGAATAAACTTAAATACAATTTCTTGGATTGACATTACATTACAGAATTAAATTCATTTACTTCTTCAAAATATGTAAATTAATCATTAATAAATATTTAAAATTAAAGAATCTTATAATATTTATTAGAGTCAAATTACAGATCAAACATTTATTATTTTCTAAACTTACTGTATTTTCATAAAATAATAAAAAAATAGATACCTATATAGTATATATTATTAAATTATTAATCTCTCAATTCATTAAGATATTTAGTTATTATTTCTAATATCTAATTCTCTATAATAAATCTTATCATACAGATCTAAGATCTTTTAGTAATTTAATGATGCAAAGAAGTATAACTTTCTCCACGCGCGTACATAAGTACACACAACCCTTTTTTTTCACAAATAAACAAAAAACATCCCAACTTGTCCATTTATATTTGGGAATATTTAATAATATTTGATTCGGCTCGGCATCGACTTTTAATTGACTAAGGAAAAGGAATACAAAAAACGACATAAAACAGACTCAGACTGATTCTGACTAAGGCATCTTGAGAATTCGAGAAATGGTTAATTCCAGGTTAATTAGAGAGATATGCACAAAAAAGATCGCGCTCAATTTGATAACACGAGTGTATATCAACTGAGACTGACAAGCAAACAATTACACTCCTCTCTTGATCTTACGACGATGCCTTTCAAATAATACAACTAACTCTATCAAACATTCTCATCCTCATCAGTTAATATATGAGAATATTATAAAGCGAGTCAAAATAACATCGTTAAAAAATTGCTTTTAAAATCAGCAATTAATGGTTTTCGGCTGCGAGCATGTACAATGTACAAATACGTAACAAATCTTTATACCACCACAGTAGCGGTGGCAATTATAACGCACTACACAATGTGACGTCTGATAAATACTAATTATTGATAGATAGAGAATGGCCAGTATTTTAATGTTGTCTATACATTTCAAAAATTTTTATTTAAAAAAAGAAGAGGACAGTCGTCTACACAAGCTATGAGAAATAAAATGGCAAAGTACAGTCATATCATAATCAAGAGGAGTTAGCTTGTGTTGTACTTCCGAAATTGAAGCGGCAGTTGTAGAGCAGAGTTTTGATCCCCTTCTAAAGATAATAAAAGTTCAAAACCTCTTTTCAACAAGAGGTTTAATGCCAGAAGTCATTCATTTCTCAAAGGTTTATTGAACTGAAGAGAATAACAGCCCAGACAAACATGTATAATTTCTCTAATCTGGGATAGCTATATACATTTTAATATCTAATCCTCGACCACCAGTAACAATAACCTACCCGTGAATTAATGACATCGCGTTTGGCAGTGTTTAACAGGAAGAGACAACTTTCACCAACACCACAGTCACTTGTACAGAACAACCCGTCCACCAACTCCTAAAAATTGCATGATGTTCAGACACCTCTTTTACAACAATTTGCTGATCAGTTTTTGGTTAAAATCATTATGCAACGTAATAACAGAACTGTTTAATTTTATGAGCAGGGTTTGTTCCTCCAACAGCACTTCTATGTGTACTAAGACCCAGAGAAATTGTTCATCTTCAAAATAAAAAAAACATCAAAATCTGTGCATCTGTTAAAAATTATTACTTTGAATATATATAAAAATATATATTTATTGATCGGATGAGAACTATCACTTTTTTTTAGTAAGTTGTTAATAACAAAGTTTACTTCCTGTGTCCTAATATTAGTTCAGAGACATCTTCTATAAATGAATACGAGTTTTTCAACGCCGATAATCACATAATATTTTTTAAAAACTGATCTACTACACACACATTAATAATACATGTTACTAAACAATAATATTTGTTGATGCCATTAAACAAGTATAACATGCGTTGTGTTCAAGATCTGGCTTAACAACAGCTGAAGATTAATCTATAATAAGAACAGGTTATAGACTATCTTAATAGTAGCAAGAACTAAATAAAAATGTACATGAGTATGTTAATTTTATCAACTAGTAAAAATTAAACTAAATGAAACTCATTCAATACATAAAACATTTTCATATCTTAATCTAGTGAATCTCCAGGATCAGTTAATAACAGGGTTGCTTTTCAATATCCTGCTGGATTAATACGTTTCTACACCCATGAAAGATATGTGCCCGGCGTGATTTCTTTTTTGCACCCTCCTATTGTAATGGGTCGCAATTATAGGATAGCTAAAGAAAATAATCAAATGACAAATTTCATGTTTGAATCTTAAAGTTATGTTAAGTTAGGGTTTGGGGCTCTGTTTAGGGCCCCCCTCGAACTGACGCCCTGTGCAGGGGCCCCCCAAGGGACTTAAAAAAATTTTAAAATTTCCCCCAGAGGGTTTTAGGTAAATGGTTTAGGGGATAACCAAAGGGCCTTAGAAATTTTTTTTCCCCAAATATGAACCCCCCCATGGGAAAATTTTTTACCTTGAAAAACATGTTCTCAAAAAATGTGACAGACTAACCTATCCCAAATAAAGTTGGGGTCAACTTGTCCATCTTTAGTTAAATTTGTGCATGTTTACAAAAATGAACAAATTTTTCTTCTCTGAAACAAATAAAAACCATTTTAGTTCTTAAAATTTGCAAAACCCGTATTTTGTAATGGTAAAGAAAAAATACACTTGTAATTTTCCGTAGAAAAATAAATAATAAAATATCTATATAATTATGTTTTAGATAATGTAAGGGTGACCAAATACGTTCATTGTAAGCATAACTAGATTTGTGTAATAATCTTGGCGACTCTTTGTAATATTTTGCTATGTTGAAATGCAGTTTTTGTGTGCCAATTAGTTTGGGTATTTAAAACTTTCAGTTTTAAATTTTTGTGAGAACACATTTGTTTTGAGTTCCTTTTTCTCACAACATAATCTAATTCTTGCGCATGCACATAACTACGACTCAACTTGTTATCCTTTCACTGGTACTTCTGGGTAACTGATTTTGTCTAGTCGAAGTCCAGTCTCCGGGTGACATTGATTTCTAGGCGTCGATCTCGCTGGTCCAGTGGATAGGGGAAGGGAAGGGAGATGGGGAGAAAACAGGCGGGTTCTGGGGTGGCCAGGTCGTGCAGATGGTAACCCTCAAGGCTGAAGGAGGAAATCGGAGTAGATGGGGGTCGGATGGTTGAGAGAGGGGAAGATGAGGGAGGAGTTGGTTAACTCGGGTGCAGGGACTCTTGAAGATGCCGGAGTGTAGTGTTCTGTTCGGGGTCTGGTGGTGGTGGTCGGGATCGTAGAAGATGGGTCCATGGGTGGACTATTGTTTCGTTGTCGCCGTCTTCTTTAGGGTCTTCTGTCGGTGGGCCTTGCCGCGTGGCGGGTGTATCCCATCCCGTAAGTTCAACCGTCGGAAGGGTTGATCAAGGTTGGAGTGTGAATAGGGCAGAGTCCCGGCAACACGAAGTCGCGGTGGGAGGTGAGGGAGCTGTCCCGGCAACGTGAGTCGCGGTGGGAGGTGAGGAACTGTCCCGGCAACGTGAGTCGTGGTGGGAGGTAAAGGAACTGTCCCGGCGACACGGAGTCGCGGTGGGAGGTCGGGAATAGTTGTGGAATGATAGGGACTGATGATGAAAATGTTCTTTCAAAAAAAATGTCGATTTATTATTGCTCTTTCGTAACGGTGGTTCGCGAGGGTTAGGTCACCACGCAACCACCTCCAGAAATCACCGTATTATATACCCTCTACTGTTGCCTGGCCTTGACCAAAGGGGAAAACAGGGGCTTCCTATTGGTGCGAGAAAACGTTAGAGACAGTGTCCATCACGCGAGCCAATAGCGAGCGCTGGCGCTGTGTGCTGAGGTGGACGTCACGGACGGCTCAGAAAACATGGTGTGAAGGGGGGTCCAGGAAGTAGAGAGGGAGGGTGGCGCGGCCAGTGCAAGTGTGGAGGAAAGATACTAGGGCCGACTGAACAGTGAGGCACATCAAACTTTTACTTAAGACCTACAATAGAAGAGTGGAAAGACACAAACATTACATTTACTTTGAGAATTGAGATTAGTATGTGCAAACAGATTTGCATTGTGTCTTAATTGGAAGAACAATTTTATTTTGACTTTTGTAAATAATAGTTATGTAATTTTTTTTAGGGAATATGTAAACATTTCCAGAAAATATTTTAATTATGTATGGTACATCACATGTTAAAATCTGACATAGGTACAAAATAAATTTAACATTGGAATAGTATAAGCTATTATTATTACTATTACTATACAGTTAACACAATAGCAAATATTTGATCTTAAACACTTGTAAAACAAACCATCTGAAAATCAGCTCTGTTATGTAAACAATAAATTTACTGCAACTAACCTGGTGGAAATTTTGGGTCATGATGCTCAAGTCTCTACTCAAGGTCAGATTGTCATTTATTTTGATCAAAGTAAAGCTTTCAATGTATTAAATAGCCAAGCTATTATAGTTGTTAGGCACTGTTATAGCCGAACAATATTATTCTCCTTACTAAACTTATCCACTAAGGAAAACCTATATTCACTTGTTGAGGGATTTTGTTATAATTGTAAGAAGGAATATGAATAGGATTAAATAAAAAGGGAACCAACACAATATGGCATCTACAATTAACATAAGAACTCTCTAGGATAAAAGAAAACAAAATGCACAGCAGGTTTATTCAAAGCTAAAATATTAAAAAATTAAAATGTATTAAAAAATTTAAAAGATAATTATCAATATAAGACACTAAGCAAATGATCTATACTTACTTCCCAGTTTTATTAGGAATTGGTTATATATGCTCATTTCCTCTTTTGTTATATTGTATATTCTTGGAATGGGTGGTAATGTTAAGATTACCACCCTTTTTCCTATTTTATGTAAAAAATTGATTATTTTTACTGCCCTCATCTTCATAATTTGGAGTCTTGTGCCTTGCTAAAAAAAAAGTCACAAAATCAAATAATTATTGTAACCACTACTTTTATGTTTTATTGAGTCATTTATTATGTAACTCGAATTGTTAGACATGTAATGACTATCTTAATAGTAGCAAGACTAAATAAAATGTGTTTACTTTTATCAAGTAGTAAAATTTTACTAAAAGAAACTCAAAAATAATCCAAAAAGTGTCAAGCTGTGTCATGGAATTACAAGCAGGAATTTAAACCCTGACCTTCCTATACTGCCAAACCATACCAGACAGGATTAAATGCCTAGTATTCATACCCACATTTACGAGTAAAATTTGTTAGCCAAGCCGAATATTGAAACAGTAACAGTAGGGTGAAAAGGGGAGTTTCAGGGCGGAAGTAGTGTGAGTAGATTTTTTTCTTATAGCTCCTTAAATGAGCACGGTGTTTTCAGGGCAGAAGTGGTGTGAGGTGATTTTTTTTCTTATAGCTCCTTAAATGAGCACGGTGTTAACAGGGCGGAAGTGGTGTGAGGTGATATTTTTCTTATAGGTCCTTAAATGAGCACGGTGTTTTCAGGGTGGTGGGATGTCGAGGGATGGACGGGTGGTGGGAGGCAGCTCTTTCGGAGCGGCGAGCGCGGGAGGGGTGTTGTGAGGATAATAGCTCATCTTAGAAGGGTGGAGAGAGAGAGCGTTGTGGAGATATTTATTGATCCTGGAGGCTATCAGATGTATGTTTCTCTCCGGGACCCCCTGCAAGCAGGTGCTGTAGGACGGGAATCTCGATAACATCTGGGTTCTCTTATGTCGGTGGTTGACTTCTGCCTACGACGTGGGTTTCAGTGATACATTTTTTTAGAACGACCGGAATTGCAATAATCTTAAAAGAATATCTTTTCCTAGGGTTTTAATATTATTTCTCTCTGAGGGAGGGCTTTTGTGAAAGCGTATCCTTGATCTTAATCGTGCTTGTGAACGGCTCACCAGACAAGGGCTTCAGTAATAAACTTTAGAACGTAGGATGTGGGAAGAGTAATAATCTTTTCCGTTCTTCCGTGAATTGGTTCACACGTGAACATCTGTGCGAGATGAACTATGAACTTTCCGAGTCATTATACTTCACCCTGAGAAGATTACGTGACGATCTGACCCGGTCAGAGTCACACGCTCAGTAGTGGGCGTGGCTTGGAATCCTCTTCTCCCTATATATAGAGCTAATACCCTTCTAGGAGAAATCATTAGCTACCATCTACATTCTAAAGATTAACAATGTCTAGCGAATACGCGGCAGTATTTTTAAGCACGGTAGGGTCGAGTGAGATCGGACCGAGAAAGTTGACAGATTTAGAGGTCGGTCGCAGCAACCGCTTAACGAGTCTAAAAGCTTTGACCACGCGCTTTGGCCGGTGAGTGCTCACAGTATTAGACGGGAAGTAAAATGTGTGGTTGCCTAACCGTTTCTCGCTGCTTACCGACGCGCAGCTAGAAGACATCTCCAAGGCTGAGTTGCTGCTCGTATACAAGGGTATCTCCAAGCTTAGAAAGACGGCCATCTTAAACTTTGAAGGTAAGCGTACATTCAAATTTGAGTGTTTATAATTTTATCCGTCTTAATATAACACACCCAATGTTATAGTTTTATGAATACCTACTCTTCATTTTTTTAAATGTCCTTAGTTATCAAGCTTTACGGTTTAAACTTCTCTAGCACCAAATTATTATTATTAATTTTTAATGTTTTGGTTTTGTATCGTTTACCTAACAACAACAAAATTGCCCACGAAATAAGACACTAGCTTTTTTACTTCAATGTCTGTATATCATAGCTTCATGATCGGCTATCTATAAAAACAACGTACTAAGATATTAGTGTTTAAAAATCATGTCAATCTATAAGAGTCAAATATGAATTAAATGTAAAACTATTTTTTTTCTTTTTTAACAAAATAATTGAATTTGCCACGAGTTAAGACATAAGCTTTTTACTTCAATTTTTGTAAAATAAGATATTAGTGCTTAAAAATCATGTCAATCTATAAGAGTCAAACCCCCCTTCGGGACGGGGTTTAGAATAGTCCCGCAGTAACCCCTGCTTGTCGTAAGAAGAGACTAAAAGGGGAGGCTTCTGTGCAGGACATACCTCGTGCAGGACAAACCTATCCTATATCTCTCCTTTCACATCATTTTTCTTCTTCCTTCACTTCCCCCCTTTTTTCACTCTCCCTCCTTCGCTTTATCTATCCTTACCTTTTCTTCCTTTCCCCCTGCCGTTCACCTTGCACGGAGGCCTTTGGCCTTTCCATTGACGACCTTGGCTACTAAACCGGCTCTTCTCTGTTTATTATTGGATACCACTGCTTTGAGCTCCTGAATGAAAGTGCGCCGGTTGCAATACCTTAGTAGAAGGGCCTTAGAGATGACAACCGGGTACCCTACTTTGGGAAAAGATCGGTTGCGTCATGAAGGCCCGGACGTAAAATTGTCACTTTCCTACACCCACTTGCTGCGACGACCTCTCTCTCGGCGATGCTCTATGCGAAGGTTGTCAGGTCTAGCGTCGTATAGAGCCTCTCGTCGGGACAGTTAACAGGGCCATATGTGGTAGTAGCAACTTCGGTCACCCTGGGTCTATGATCCGAGTACTGTGTAGGTTGTCCCCAAATACGGCATGGCCAATAAATTTGTAAGCGCTGGAACCGTACTGCAAATTTCTGCTGGCAACTCACTGCCTTGCCCCTCACAGGGCCGTAATATTGATAAGAGGCGGAAACGGGTAAGGCCGTCCAGCCCTGTCACTGTGGAAACCCAGGAAATGGTGAGGCCTCAGCCCCGCTTCCTGGTAATGTCTCGAGGCAATGCCATTGGAAACCATAAGCGCGTCAGCCCATTTATCTTCGAAAGAGCTATAAATGGTGCTGCAAAATCTGACGTTTCTATAAAGAAATTGCGTGATGGCACCATTATGATTCAGACTATGACCGACACACAATCCTCAAATATTATGGCGATCTCCGAAATACCGTTGAGTGATACCGCAAATATACAGGTGAAGATGGAGCCCCACAGGTTCCTCAATGTTTGCAAGGGAGTGGTCACTTGTTATGACCTCGACTGCGTAAGCATTGAGGAGATCTGTGAGGAGTTTTCCCCCCAGTATGTCACCGAAGTGTACCGTATTGTCACCAAAAAGAATGGACAAGAAAAGAAGGCGGATACGTATATCCTCACATTTGCGACTCCTACCCTTCCGAAGGAGGTCCGAGCTGGCTTCCACGTGCTCAGGGTCCAGCCGTATGTCCCTAACCCTCGGCGCTGTTTTCAGTGCCAGGAATTTGGGCATACGAAGCTGCGATGCCGTGGTAAGCCAACCTGTGCGGATTGTGGACAGGAGGCTCACGAAACACCATGCGAGTCTCCTAAATACTGCGTCAACTGCAAGGGTCCTCATTCCGCCTGGTCTCGGGCCTGTTAAATTGGAAGGGAGAGAAGAAAGTACTAAAGATACAATCTGAAAAGAAGATCTCATATGCCCAAGCAGGCAAGGAATACGTATCAAGTCAAGCTCCGGTATTTCAAACTTCATATAGCCTGATTTTTTCAGCCAAAATATAAACTGTCCCAACTGCAATTGCGCGGTTAATCTTGATAAGGATCCAACGCGACCAGTGCCATTGGTCTCTTCTCGAGACATTTATGTGTATTCCGCGCCAATTTCTGTGGCGCTAAAATTTTTTAAACGAGGCCAAACCGCCACAACGGTCGTCTCCCACACCTATACCACCGAGGAGACCATCTCAGGGAACCCCCCCGAGTCCACCTCGGGGAACCACCTCGAGCCCGACTCGGGGAAGCCCCATGAGCATTCCTCGGGGCACTAAAACAAGGGCGGCCGTTGTCGAGCCTCTCACACCCACCTCTAGGCTTCCGGAGGTGGGGACGAGTTGCGGAACAGTTGAGGCCGCTAAGACGAGTCCCACTGGTGCCTTGAAGAAGGACCAGCGAGAGACCGCCGAAAAAAATAATTTTAAAAAAGCGTCGAAGGCCTTAACAAATCCTTCGCGCAAGGATCCGACTACCCAGTTTCTCCAAAATAAACCAAAGCCTCTCCTGAAGCGGGAGGTCCAGGAGAGACTGGGAAAGGCAAGAGGACCTAAAAAGGATCTTAACAAATTTTTACTCTTAAAGGATAATGAAATAGATTGCGAGGATATCTAAATGTCATACTAATAAAGTATGTCGCTACTACAATGGAATTGTAGAGGTTTCTATGCTCGTATAGAGGAAATTAAACAACAAATTTCTTCCCTGCATCCTTCCATCTTGTGTTTGCAGGACACCCACTTCCGCCCAAATGACAACCCGATGCTTCGTGGGTACGATGTGTATCGTACCGACAAGGGTTTCTTTGATCGGTCTAGCGGAGGTGTGGCTATATCGCACGAAGCAATATATATCACAAAAATTATAACATCGTTTCTGATCTCCAAGTGATCGCTGTCCGAGTCTCCCTTGCCTTGGAGATGACAGTATGCTGCATATACCTCCCGCTAGGTGAATGTATTTGAAGAGGAGATTAGAGGCCCTCTTTATGCAACTTCCGGCCCCCTATCACATCTTGTGGGATTTCATGCGCATAACCTGGTGTGGGGATCTAATTTTACAGATGCCCGCGGAAGGATGGAAGAGGATATTCTTGTCTCGGGAAACCTGGTGCTAATGGACACCGGGACCCAGACACACTTATACACTTTTAATGGTGTATCCTCTGCCATCGACCTAACTTTATGTAGCCCAGGTAACGCTGTTTTCTTACTTTGGGGTGTCCATACGAACCTATGTGGGAGCGATCACTTCCCTATACTCCTTTCCCCACTCTAAGATTGCCCAAGTACAGCACGAGTACCCCAATGGGTGATTAAACGTGCCGACTGGGATAAATTCCGCAAGCTCGCCGTTTTCCACGAATCCCCTTCTCCTGACGTCGATGTTAAGACTAGGTATCTTACTTCGACGGTCATCGCGGCGGGAGGGGCTCCATCCCTAAATCCTCGGCAAATCCGCGCCACCGTCCCGTTCCCTGTTGGAGCGAGGAGTGTCGTTCGGCTATTTCTTACCGTTAAAGGGCCCTAGGTTTTTTTCACCGAGGTCCTACCTTGAAGAATCTGGAGTCATTCCGGATTCTATGTGCTCGAGCTTGCCGTGTCATTCGTGAAAGCAGAAGAGAGTCTTGGAGAAAATTTATTTCAACCCTTACAATATCCACTCTCACAACTAAGGTTTGGGATAATATTTTTAAATTACGTAATAGCAACAATTCCAATAACAATATACCTGCGATCATTTCTAACGGTTACCGTGTCTCCTCCCCCTGTGGAGGTCGTTAATGTATTGGGCTCGATGTTCGCCGCTATTTCTAGCACTGCGAGCTACACTAACGAGTTCGCAGTTTATAAGCGTAACATCGAGCGCCATGCTATTGATTTTGGCCAAAGTCGGGGGAGGATTATAACTCCCCCTTTAGCAAAGATGAACTTGCCCACGCGCTGTCCCAGGCCGGCAGCACAGCCTCTGGTCAAGATGACATTCATTATGAGATGTTGCGTCAGCTGCCCCCTGCCGGACAGAAATTTATTTTAGACCTCTACAATAGTGTTTGGGAATTTCATAAGTTCCCCTCACTATGGAGGCAAGCAACCGTTATACTTATATATAAAAGTGGCAAAGATAAAATATTGGAAAAAATAATTAATAAGCAACTTATATGGTATTTATTAGAATCCCGCAATCTGCTATCTATAATTCAATGTGGTTTTCGCCGCAACCGATTCACGGTGGATCACCTTGTCCGTCTAGAGACGGCTATTCGTGACGCTTTCCTCCATAAGCAGCATCTTCTTGCTGTCTTCTTCGATCTGGAGAAAGCGTACGACACCACGTGGCGGTACGGCATTTTGAAAAACTTTTTAATTGGGGGTTTCGGGGGAACCTTCCAATTTTTATATCTATTTTTATGTCGGATAGACACTTCCGGGTAAGGTTGAATAAAACCTTATCCAATGATTTTATTCAAGAAAATGGGGTGCCTCAGGGTAGTATTCTGAGTTGTACGTTGTTCGCTATCGCAATAAATAGCATTGTTGACAATGTGCGCATGCCTGTACGGTCATGCCTCTTTGTGGATGACTACGCAATTTATTGCAGTTCGTCAAGTCTCCACAGGGCTGAACGGCAGATACAGCTCTCTGTCAACAATCTTGGATTGTGGGCATCGCGTAATGGCTTTCGCTTATCTGCAGCCAAGACGACGGTTGTCCACTTTCATAGATCACGCGGAATACAGCCAGCCCTCAATATTTTAATGAACTACGTTGTTTTACCAGTCTCAGAGAGCGTAAGGTTTCTGGGACTTTTATTTGATTTTAAATAACTTGGATCCCCACATCAAAGACCTGAAAGCGAGGTGTATCAAAGCATTGAATTTGCTCAAAGTAGTTAGCGGTCGGTCCTGGATATGCAGACAGGGAAACCTTGATGCGCCTGTATAGGGCTTTGGTAAGATCTAAACTAGACTATGGCAGTTTTGTTTATGGTTCAGCTAGACCTTCGGCGTTAAAGATGCTAGATTGTGTCCACCATGCTGGCATTAGACTGGCTACCGGTGCTTTTCGCACCAGTCCAGTCGTCAGCATCTGTGCCGATGCGTGTGAGCCCCCTCTTTTTTACCGGCGGTCCTATCTTCTGGCATCTTACGTGTCGAAACTTCATTGCATGTCGCAGCATGTTGCTTTACGTCCTGTTTTTCATCCCCCTAACTGAGTCTTGTATGAAACTAAATGGCGTAGTACAAGGCCGGTTGGGATCAGGATGCTATCGGTTTTTGACACGTGTGAGATAGTCTTGCCAAAGGCTATCCCCACATACCCAGGTCGAGTTTCTCCCTGGAAGATACGCCTACCTCAATGCCATTTTGACCTTACCAAGTTCCCTAAAGCGACCAACCCCACACTTTTTATACGAGAAGACCTTTAATGAGCTCCTCGCAACCCGCTTTCGGGGTTTTAAACGCATCTACACGGATGGCTCAAAATGCTGGGCCTTCGTGGGATGTGCTTTTGTAGTGGAGGTATCCAATTTTAAATTTGCTTTACATGGTCAATCCAGTGTTTTTACGTCTGAACTATATGCCATTTTTAAATCGTTATGTTTTGTATATCGTGTCACCGTTCTGTTATCATCTGCAAGGATTCCATGAGTGCTCTGTTGGCATTGTCCACTCTACTCGTGGAATCCTCTCGTGCAGATGATTCACGAACAAATTTTAAAAATTGATTCATTAAGCACCCGACTCGCCTTTTGCTGGATTCCTGGTCACGCCGGTCTTTCAGGAAATGAACTGGTGGACCAGGCGGCCAAGGAGTCAGCACGCCTGCCTCCTGAGGAGAGTCTGGGTGTCATGTTTTTAGACCTAAAGGGCTATGTTCGGTCGTGGGGTCTTACGCACCTGGCATGAGCAGTGGGTTTCGACTCCTGCTCCGAAAAAGCTGCGGTCCATCAGGGACGGAGTGTCGCGGTGGCCCTCTTCTATACGTAAGTCTAGAAGAGAAGAGGTCATCGTGACAAGGCTCCGCGTTGGACACACATCATTGACCCATGGGTTTTTATTGAGAGGGGACACACCCCCAGTGTGTGAGTTTTGCGATGCTCCTCTGAGTGTGCATCACATTTTGGTGGAGTGTCGTAAATATACCCCTATCCGTCAGTATGCTCTTGATTTTAAAGGTGACTTACGTTTTTTATTAAGCGATAGTGCGGATGGAGTTATTTGTTTATTTCGTTTTATACGCCAGGCGGATCTTTTTAATGCCATTTGAGTCACTTTTATAAAGTGGCTCTTTTGAATATTATCTCATAATGAGATCTTTTTAACAGTTTTATTACAATTTAACATGTTGTTTTGTCTTTTTATTGGAGTGATACACGTGAGTTTTTTTAGCAGGTGTATCACTTAATTTATACTAAGAGCACATTTAAGCACTCCTATGGAGTGTCTCAGATGGTGAATGTTTTATCTCTTTCCCCAATGGGGATTTTATTATGTTTTTCATATATTTCAAGAACCTAATGACCTCGATGTGTCGATGGGCCTTTAAACCATAATAATAATAATATTTACGGGTGGCTGCTGGTTAAAACATGGAAATTGTGGATGTAAGCTACAGAAGATGGTGGCATTTGTCATGATTCTACTATTTTCGAAGCCAGTGGACTTCGAAGGGATTTTGAGGAGGGTCGGATGCCATCAAGGTTTGCTCTTGGAGACAATGGGTACCCGTGTCTTATATATCTCTTCACACCTCTAGGCAATCCACAATCCATGGCTGAGACGAGGTACAACAGAGCACATATCAGCACGCGACACGGTGTTTAACGTACCTTCGGAGTCTGGAAACGTCGCTTTCGCTGTCTCACCAAAACTTTGGAAACGTCCCTAAATCATTCATTATCAATTATCTTGCCCACAACTGTGCTATACAAAATATCCAGACACTTCATTGATGAGTTTCCTTAGGTTCGGCAAGGGATCCAAGCAAATGCTGCTCCTATTGGTCCCATGAACAAGGCCATTTCATACAACAAACATTCATTCGTAACCATATTATTGATATGTTAAGAGAAACATTAGGATAGATTTTGAAGTTATACTTCTTTAGGCGCGTTATGAAAAAATTATGAGAGTGAAATTTTAAGATCGCGCG
>JBCFYV010002603.1:0-35481 GCA_039000515.1 Timema cristinae
ATTATGTAAGAAAAGGGCTTATCTAAATATTTGAAATATTTGGCCCAAAGG
Organism: Timema cristinae; assembly: GCA_039000515.1. Taxonomy (NCBI): domain Eukaryota; kingdom Metazoa; phylum Arthropoda; class Insecta; order Phasmatodea; family Timematidae; genus Timema; species Timema cristinae. The sequence continues at coordinate 52 of JBCFYV010002603.1, forward strand.
GGCCGTAGTCGGAGGAGGGGGGTGTTGGGCTTACCCCCCTCCCCCCCCCACCCCCCCCGATATTAATTAAAAATATATTACTTTTTATGGTTCAAACAATATCAAAATTTAAGACAAGTAAAAAAGGGCACGGGTTAGCATAAAAAACTTCAGAAGTTTCAAAGTTTTTAAATTTCGAACTTTCCTACCTTGGGCAGTTGGGAGGTTATGTTGCAAAAAAAAAACACTTGAGATGTTTTCAGCGTGTTTAAACCCAATAGTTAAAATTTTTAAACTAGCCCCACAGTTGGGGGATTATGTTCCCCTTTAAAACATTTCAATACTTCTAGAACTTTTTACATTTGAATGTTTTCTACCCCCCAAATTTTTGGGCGGGCCACGGCTTTGCTATGGCCACATTAAGACTATAAAAAATGGGGAACTACTGCTGTTACACTAGGCTTCAGTCTTCAATTTTAAACGCTTTTTTATCTCTATATTTACCAAAGGGCTTGTAAATAATTACAATGATGATCAGAAATAGGGGGGTTAATTTTAAAAGGTAAGTGAACCCAAATTTTGAAATTATAGGGAAAACCCCCCTCATACACCCAAAATGGATCGAACCACATCTCCCGAATTGGCATCAATCTATTCTTGAGTTGCGCCTTAGCCCATGCAGCCGTCGAAGCAGATCATTTTCATGTTGAGTAAGAATGTTGAAAATGTCTGGTTTTTTTAACAGTCCTTGTTTTTGATTTTTATTTTTTGGGTTCATTTAATTTGAAACGAGAGATCGGGTTCAAATCCGGGCTGTAGAAACTGAGGGTGGTTTGCTAAATTTTTTCACATGCAAATGGGGCTATTTACCTCTAAAATGCTTAATTCCCATCCCAAACCCCATTATACTAATTATCAATATGTGTTTAAAACTGAACAGGTACAAACGCGATTAAATAAACAACTTTCAGTTAATTTTTAAGTCTACCAAAATCTAAATAATAAAACCCCAAATTCTTTTCGAAACTTTGGAACGGGATGGGGGTTCAAATTCCTGTCGAATGGCTTCTGAGGGGTTTCCCCCAAAAAATTTTTCCCACTCTAAATTTTTAGAAAAATGCGGTATATTTCCTCGAATTTTCCCTGTCAGCCTACATATTATTTTAATTAAATCCATATAGCTCGGTTAGTAAGACCAATGTAAAAAAAATATTAATTTTTAAGAATTTTCTTCTTATTACTAACCCATAAATTTTCAAAATCGATATTTTCTTTAAATTTTTGGAAATCTCGAAAATTAAGGTTTTTTGGAATTTAAAACAACTATTTTTGAAATTATCACATGCATCCATTGCATCCTAGCGGGGAAATTTTGTTCAAAAACTTTTGGATCTTAATTTAGGGTCAAAACACCAATTTGTCAATTCACACGGGAAATTATATTCTAACATAATATTTATAATATTAAAGATATATAAATTTTTATAAATGATAAATAAATTAAATTTTTAAAAGAAATTATTTTTTTTTGATATAAATTGTTTAAACTCATTTAACCCCAGGGGTCCGGGGAAGGGGTTTCCTCCGTCTAAAAACTTTTAAAGTAAAAGATTTGTTTACTTTGGCAATCCCAAAAAATTATAATACATTTAGTATTTTAAAAAAAGTAGTATCACTTTTTGAAAGAATTTTAATTTTGATTGATTTATGTTGTAACTAAATTTTGGGTTTGAATACTATAGTCCCCCCTTATTTCAAATTTAAAAAAAAACCCACTAGAAATAATGGTTTTTTTAAATTTAAAATTATAATTATTTACGTAAACAAAATTTGTTGGATTGAAATTTTTTTACTAAAAAAAAAAAATTTTTTTATATTTCGGACCAGACAATGTTTAAAAAAATGAAATTTTACTATTACTTGACTAAAAGAAAATACCTTTTTTCTTCTATTTGAGGGTTAATCCCTCCCATGAATAGCAAAAGCTGCTAAATTAACAATTTACCTTTGGGAACCAAAATTTCAACCCACTTCGAGGCGCGTGGTCTAACGCGCTCTCTCTGATAACAACCCGCGAGGGCAAATTGGGGTTTCAAACCCCCACAGGTGACTGAGGGGGGGGTTTTCCCAAAATGTTTTCCACTCCCTCCACAAAAAATTGGGATACACCCCCTGAATTATTAACCTTCCTAATCCCAAAACCCATACATATTTTGGTACTAAGCTAAAACCCGAACAGTTAGTAAGACGGGGTGCTAAAATAATTATTCACAAGCATCTTTGTATCTTATAACTTTTAAATTAAAAATAAACTCCTAGTTAAAAGTTATCCATGATACCTTACAAGACGGGCATTCTTAGCCCCAAGAAAAGGGGTATTTCTCCCCCTTTTTCCAGAAAATCTTTTTTCTAAAAATTAAAATAAAACTTTTTTAGTTTTAAGCAATACAAATAATAATTAGATAATAATAAAAAAAAAATCTGTTTTTTTTACAAGACTTAAATGATACTCATTTTAATTCACAATATTATTAGGTTTCTGCTTACGAATTCCATTCCTTTTGTCAGTGAACTTTAGACCGTCAATCCAACACCATACACAAAACCCCCTTTTCAAACATGTGCTTTTTGCGACAACCTACCAAATGGTCACCCCAAAGTCTCTATCATCATCCACGAGGTTTTTGCCAACGAATAACGTACAGAGGCCAACTCCCCCAAATGAGGCGTTTTTTTATCATACAAAAAAGCACCGTTTGCCGACCGACCAAATAAAAAACATTTTTTTAAAACCCAAAAATCTATCACTACATAAAGGATCAATAACAAGTAAAACAAACATTGAAAACCGAAAAAGTGCTTTTCTTGCAAAAGCTTTTTTTTTTTCACAGCGCTTACTAACCTTTCAGGTTATACCATAAGTATTAATTTTTAAATGATTTGGGGGTAAGGAAGGTTAATTTCGAGGAATTGTACTTGCGTTACTAAGAGGGGAGAGGGGAAAAATTTTGGTTAAAAAACCCTACATACATCCGCCCGGAAGGGGAACCCGACCCCCGTCTCTTCAGTTTGTCAACACGAGAGGAAGCCTAGACCATGCGGCCCCCTAAGTATTTTTGCTAAAGACTTTACCTTTTTTTAAAACAAAATTTTATTTTGTGTGTATTTCTTTGCTACATTATTTACTGAAACTATTTAATTTTTAAATAAAAGCATTTTATTAAAAAACAAGTGGCTTCAAATTTTAAAATTTAAAACTACCTAAGTATTTAATTAGTTTAAGCTCTAAACATGACGAAGAATATAATTTTTGAATATACCAGTCTAAAGCTCATACAAATTTGTTTCCTTAGATTAAAAAAAAAAATATTTTTTTCCTGTAAATCCTTTATTTTTCCCTTCCACGAAAAACTTCATTGTATATTGAAAAACGCATCTGAAGATGTCGTTTTTACACAACTAAATTAAAATTACCAAAGTAAAACTCAAATTAAAACTTTTAAAACAGACCTTTCATCCCCTCCTGACTTAATATGCAACTAGAATGTTTTTAAGATAGCCTACTTTGATGAACAACCTAACAACTTATATTGGATATTTACCAAGCATTGATTATGTTTATAAAATTTACCCTTTTTCAAAAAAGGAAAATTTACACATTTTTTGGGACATTTCAATTAATTTGAACCATTTGGGCCCCCACAAAAATAGTAACCCCGGCAGATAACATAAAAAAACTATCAATTATATGTTAACGAAATATATTTTTCATCCAAAATTTAAATTTAGATCAATAAATTTTTTCTATTTACTCATTTTTAAAAAATTTTGGGTTTCAAGATTTTTGCTTGGTAAAAAATGGGAAATTTTTTTTTAAAAAACCTTTAATCACCCCATTCTGGGACTTTTTAAATTTTTTTAAAAACCCAAAATGTTTTTTTAAATATAAATGTTTTTAGTAAAAGGGGATTAAATTTAAACAAGTTTTTTTTGGGGGAATTTTAGGGGAAAAAAATTTCCCTTTACATAACATTATTAAATTAGCAATCTCAATACAAAAAATTGGAAAAAAGGAAAAATATATTAATTTTAAAAAATTGTTAACAAAATTTTAAAAAAAATTTTAAAAGATATTTATCAAATCCTTTAAAATGTAACAATTAATTTTTAAAAAACACATTTAAATTTTTTTCAAAAATTAAAAAGGGTTACACTTTTGAGAGTTAAAACAAAATTTAAAATTTGTTTCATATCGCAATACAAAAAAAGGGTTAATTTCCCTCCCTGAAAAAAATTCCCGGGGCTAAACTAAACAGAAGGGGAAAATTAATTCCAAACCAAAGAGCAAAAACTGAATCAAACAAAAACTTCAGCGATAACATGATTTTTTGCGGAAAATTTTCGACAATCCCGGAAAAAATAAAACTAAGAACTTTTAAAAAAAAAAAAGAAACTGTTTAAAAATTTTCTGTTGGGAAAAACCAAGGGAATTTCTTTCCGGGAAATAAAAAGAAATAGAAAGTTTTTTCATCTCCCACTGTCACACTTTCCCTAGTCTAAACCCCCACCTATTACAAAAAACTGCCCTGTACCCGCACGTTTTAAAAAAAAATTACTTGCAGCGGAAACCAAAAAAATTCAAATTACGTCCTTTCAAGGTTTGGGGTTTCGCTTGCACGCACGGACCGAAACTCTTTTTGGGCGGGGGGGAAAAAAGTTCCAATACCCAATAAAATAAAAAAAAATTTAATTTACACCCCTCCTACTAAATTTTAACGATTGTTTAAAAATTTAAAATTTGCTAAAAAAAAATATATTTTTTTTTTACTCTTATTCAACCCCCGAAGAACAATGTTTTATATATATAAAATATAATATAATTTAAAACCCTTTTATTACATTGTTCAATTTAAAAAATATTAATTTAGTTTTAACAATAAAACCCGGTTTTTATATTGTTTCACAAATATTCAAGATTAATTTCAAAAATAAAAATCAAAAAAAGGTTTTAAAAGGAATAGATTTAAAAACTTTCCGTGTTGGGCCCTTTTTTGGGTTTTTTAAAAATAAAGCTTTAAAAAAAAATTTAAAGGGTTAATTTTTATTAAAAAAAAAACTTCACAAAAATTAATGAAATGGGGAAAGCAACCTTAAGTGGGAAAAAAACATAAATTTAAAAAAAATTTTTTTTCCCACTAAAGTTTTTTTTTTAAACATGCCCTTTACTATCAAATTTTTAAAAAAACTGGTTATTTTTAAAGATACGAAAGTTTTTAAAATTTTTAAACATTTGAAAAAAATTGTTTTTATTTCATCCTAGATTTATTTAGCTCAGAAAGTAGACACTTCGTTCACCAGACTGATACCAAACTTACAGATCTTGCTTCGGGCATTCAATTTCTAGAATGAAAAAAAATATAAAGCACCAATAGTGAAAATATAGTTATACATTTAAAACTAGAGCTTTACAAAGTTAAGATTAAATTGAGAACATAAATAATAACTAATGTATCTTTTTGTTACAGAAAAAGAGAATTAAATAAAAATACAACTGAATTTCAATAGTGCGCAGCATAAAAAAACTCAGTTGTGAACCCGCACGAGAGCTATGCTGACCGAGCAGCGAACGCCGTTAGAGATGTAGTGCCGACATTTGTGGATAGGGGGGTCTTTATGGTCTGCACAAGCCCTCTGGCCATTGATCACACTTTTATAACCAGAGCTGCTACTTGTTTATTCCAGTAGCTTCTCATTTGTCCTTGCAAGGCTGAGATTGACCTCATTCCAGATAAGTTTAGGAAGTGGTGGAGATCGAACCGGTACCTTTGGATTTGTAGCCGTGAAATACAGGGTGGCCCACGGAAAAGTAGCCGACTTCTATATCCAGCAGGGCCTCACTCTGAATTGGAGGAGGTCAATCCCCTTCCACCCATATTGTGACATGAAGAATGAGTCAACGCTTTAGACAAGCAGTTCACTTGCTCATTATTATTATTATTATTATTTATTATTATTATTATTATTATTATTATTATACCAATTTAAACTGTGGTTGCAAATTATTCCCACAGTTTAAATTTCTCTTCTGAATTAAATACGGAAAAAACAAAAACGTGTACATGGGAAATTAAATATCAGTGATATAAAGTTAATTTTTGATATGTCAATCTTTCGAAACGACAGTTTGGATAAATGATTTAGCGAGTAAATAGTAGATATTTAGTTATGATTGTTTAACATGTGTTTAATACAGCACCTGATTCATAGCTCACCCGCTTATGCGCCTTGTGGAGACTAAATCTCTATCCAACCTAGATTCAAACTTGGATCTCTGAGTCACCGACCTGATATACTAATCAACACACGAACAGACACATCACTTTACTATTACCAAATGGAGGCAAGTTCCTCCCTTTCTTTCACATATCAGAGCCCTTTAAAGCTAAATCGATATTATTAAAACAGTATTAATGGTAATACTTTCTCGATAATAAGCTATACCTAATTATGTGTTCTCTAGAACTGCAGATCATTGTTTTGTTGAGTAAAGATTTGTGAAAAGTTCAGTAAATCATAATCCCAGTTGGTAAAAGATGAGGACAGTGGTGGTTTCGTACTTTTTTTTCTAATTTATTGGAAAAACTAATAAAACTGGCTACGTTTGCTAAAAATGGTTGTCAGTCGAAGGAGCTAATGAAGATTTTAAAGAAATGATTGAATTAATATGTCTACACAAACCATATACTGTTAAATGTTTGTACAGCTGGCAGCATAAACACCAACATGGATTCAACGATCATTGTGGTTATGATTGCCTTTAATTAGCAGATGAACAAACAAGTCCATAAGATACTTTTCTATGAATGATAAATTATCTTTCACATAGCTTAAAATCATTTTAATATTTCAATTTTCAGCAGTGCTAAATATTTTTAGATTTAAACTGGAGCCCATAATTTAAAACATTTTGTATTAGTCTGAAGAAATATGATACATTTATTAATGTACCAAAAGTTTAAAAGGTTTTCGCAGTTTATTTCAATAGAGATATTGTAAAGTCGCGACGAAAGGGGCTAATAGAATCTTATACTTGGAATCGATTAAACTATAAAATTATGCATAATAATTCATAATTAGATGTTCTGATATATCGATAAAGTCATAACAATCATTATTATGTTGGTCAAAATGTTTTATATGTATCGATATCTCTAGCACAGTGATGAGTTAGCTTATTTGTTATAGCAAACGTTATCGTAACATATTATTCTTGTAATTTTGAAATGAGTTTACCTTTCGAATAAATTATATTTTGCTAATTGGTAAACTTCATTAAATCAAAATGCTATGTAGTGATAGAATTATTTTTGTATTAGTTAAACAAAGTAGGTAGGGCATAGTTTGATCTTTTTATTGGAAGACATAAAAACAAACTTACGATCCACAAACCAACAGGCACCTCTTATTCAAGAGCAAATGGTTTCAATGTGGAGTCTGTGAATAGTTTTTTGACATACTGCAGGCAGAATATGACAAGCATGCTTATCCTGCAGACCGTGTATTTAATATAGATGAAATGGGGCTCACAGTTGTACAGAGCAAAATACCACATGTGATGGGATTAAAAGGAAATCGACAAGTAGGTTCCATCACGTCTGCATAACCTCTGGTAACAGTCATATGTTGTATGAGTGCCGGGGGCACATTCATTCTCCCATGAGGATTTTTACCAGAAAAAAACATGACTGATAATTTGATGAAAGGAGTTCCACCTGGTTACGTCGGTAGATACCTTCCATCTGGATGGATTCAGATGAACTTGTTCACTGAATGGTTTCAGCATTTCTTCATAAGACTAACCCTACCAAAGGTCTCCTGTTTTGCTCTTATTAGATGGACACAATACCCATACTAGGAACATTGAGATTATTGACCTTGCTCGTACAAATCTTTCACTATCGTAAGCATACCTCAACACATCCCACAAGTTGCAGCCATTGGATAAGACATTCATGGGGGCTCTGAAGACCTTTTATAGTGAGTATGCTCGCCAATGGTTGCGCCATAACGATCGCCCACTAGGTCCATATGACATTGCATAACTTTTTGGAAAAGCTTATCTACAGTGCCAAACTGGTACGATTGTTGTTAAAGAGTTTATGAAAACCAGGATTTTTCCATGTGATCGTAATGTTTTTGGAGATGTCTACTTCATTGCCTTAACCCCAGTATTTTCAAATACCAACAATTCACTGGCAGTAACAAACTCTAACATATCTGCCACAACTGGAAGTGAGATTGTTGGAGCAAAAGATTCTAGCATGACTACGGGAAATGGAAGTAAGGCTACAGTTATGTCATCTGATAAGGCTACATTTCCTTCTCGAAAAAATATAGAAACATTTCGACATTACTCTAGACTAGCGATCTTCATCAGCCAAATGAAGTCGACCGACGCGAAGCTGGTTGTTCCAAGTCCTCTCAAATTCAAAAAAGTACTACGTGTGTGTCTCCCAAAGACATATTACCAGTCCCTCAGCGGAAAAAGAATATTCAAAAAACCCACCGTAAGCCATCTACTACCGCTGTAATTACAGCCTCACCATATAAATCGTTGTTAGAAGAGTCTTTCTACAAAAAAAGTCAGAATCGCTAAGAAGCCAAGACGTAAATCAAACACACACAAAAAAAAAAAAGAAATTTAACAGAAGACTAAAGCTTGAAGAGACTGATGAAGAATCAATTAATGCAGAAGTGGTGACATCAGGTTAATCTGAACTGGAACTTCCAATGGGTCGGCCTCCTGCCGAGGATTCAGTTTGCATATTTTGCGAAAATTCATTTTCAAATGACACAAGTGGAGAACTTTGGGTACAATGTCAACAGTGTGAAATGTGGTCACATAGTGAGTGTGCGGGATGCGAGAATGACAATTATGTGTGTGACTTTTGCAAATAGATATAAATAAACACTTTTCTAAACAACATTTTAAACTTTTCAATTTTTAACATTTTATATAATAAAAACTAATGGAGATTGTATGGCAAGTAATTAAGACCTTAAGATTTTTTCATTGTCAATTATTTAAGACCTAGATTGTTTGACTAGTCTAAATATAATGGAAAAAAGATGGGTTGTTCAAAAAGTTTAGTTTGACGTGAAAACCTATTTTTTACATAACCTTACCTCTCACAACCTATTTTTTTTTACCGTATTATTGTAGGTTTACACATTACCAGCACTGTTTTTATTTTGCAAAATGTGCACTTTATTTCTTGCCTCATAAAAAATATTGTGTATATAATTCAGTACATTTATTATCTAAGAACATTTCAAAGAACGTGGGTGTAAATATTTAGAATAAAATGGCCACTACAAAATGTTTATATAAAAAAATAAACTGTGTTTCCACATTTGCATCACTACTTCTACCGTGGACCAGAAGACGCCAAAATGTACTAATCGCACAACCTTTCCATGGAGGCTATTTTCATGTACCAATGAGATGAGGTGATGGTGATAGTGAGTATGAGGGTGTGGAACCAGTGGAAACTCTTAAACCTAAGTTAAACCTAACTAGTCAAACCTTGGTGACCGTTGGGGGGATTCTTCTTTAAAGAAAATTACCAAGGTACCAGTCGAGAATTGAACCTGAGACCCCTAGACTCGTATTCAAGTGCGCTGATAACTACACTATGGGGAATTAATCAGTTGCCAAATTGTTACTTTACAAGCAATTTGAATGTGATCATGGTAAATTTTATGAAAATGTACTACACTGTATAAAAGGTAGGCCTCGATTTAAATAAATCATATAAGATCTACAATTTTTTTAATGTTCATGATTAGAATATATTTTATAAACAAAAGGCCTATATTTGCATACCAGTTACAAATGGACTTAACAAAGCAAACCTTTATACTATAAAGCACCCATTCTCAAGTGAGGGTGTAGGGGACGCGAGAAAATAACAGTGTTTTTACAGTTTTTATAGAAATACATTTTTTTGGTCAAAATCAATCAAATATTGCTTTAGTACAAACAGAGAGTTTAGTTTCCTTCACACGGTGATAACAACAGTTGTTGAATATTATTCAAGGGTGTCCTGGAATTTAATAACAACTTTTTATCTTCATTTAAAAAGTGTGTCATCCAATGACTCTATGCTTATGAGCGATAAGCAACAAATGTTGATATCACCGTGTTAAGAAAATTAAACTATATTGTTTGTAATGAAGCTATATTTTATTTATTCTGGCTAAAAAAACAGCAAAAACACGGTCCTTTTCCCGCGTCCCCTACATCCCCACCTAAATTACAGGAATGTAGACATCTAGGAAGTTGGATGGGTATTAGATGTATATATATAAGTCCTTAAGGCACTAAGCGGATACATATTTAATTATAGACAAGATTAAAATGTAATCGTTGGACTCCATTTTGATTTTTCCTGTATACTCTAAGCGTCTATCTTGCGCGGCCCTTGTTTTCATTAGCATAACACGATGCTGAGAAATAGTTCTATCGTCTTATGTTTGGCAAAATTTCCAAGGACAAATAAGAAACACGTAATTATGGAATAATCCTCGCAAAACGTATTACTGGATAGTGTAATTGAGAATGGATCTTATTCATTCAATATCTCCAACTTTGTAGCCGAGAACGGATTGTTTGTTTGGAACCGATCAGAAAGCATTACTCCTATACGCTTTTAATTCAGTTGCGTTTATTTCTTGACTATGGATGTATATCGTTGAAACTGTTGAGCTTTCTTCAACAAATGAGTATATTTTGTAGGATTTGGGGTGTGGCCGAATGTGGACCCTGGTTCGAATAACCCAGTGTGAAGAAAAGAGGCGGGCTGTGTTATGTAGCTACGTACACCCGGAGAGACTAGGGAAACCGGTTCAATTCCGTGGCACTCACTTTCTCCCTTGGTCTATAGAAACCAGGAAGTACTTAATTATGAACTTGAATCTCTATCTCAGCCCAGCTAAGGTTGGTTCAGATGTTTCTTGACAGAGCAGAGCATATGGATGTATACAAATCACAAGGTTTTATTTTAAATATATGTAAATAAGTTATTTAAACAAAGTAATGACTATAATTATTATCAAAATAGAATTACATATTCTTTTATTTGTATGAATTAAAGTGCATTAAGTAAAAACAATTTGTAATAAATAAAATGATAGAATATTAGGAGAATAATAGAGCACAAATAAAAGTCTTATTACTACTACTTCCTGAGGAAGGTGCTTTTATAGCATCGAAATATTGAAGTGTGTGTGTAAATATGTGTTAGTGTTTTTACTTTTATTTAGGTGACCTGGTGGTCTAGGGGCAAGGTGTCAGACTTCTGTGCTGGCGGCCGGGGTTCAATCCTCGGTCCCGGCACAAATTTATCTGATTACCAAACCCTTCCCTCACCTCTGACAAGAAATCTTGTGAATGTGGGAATGCCAGGCCTCCACCGTGGTTCGGATTCCACGTTAAACTGTAGGTCCTCCATTTCATCTCACAATCACCCTACTATTACACATTAGCGTAAGTGCGTATAACCCGAATGGGTAGTAAGACGCGGTGCTAATAATAAATAATAAAAATACTTTTATTTGTGCTCTATTATTTTCCTACTATTCTATCATTTTATTTATTACAAAATATTTTCATTAAAAATAATACGAGCGTAGATAATTAAGCTTTTATAATAAATAAATTATTTCCTCCAACACACTTTTGACTCAACAAATAGTCTTTGGACAAAACTTATCCTTATATAAGCTATTTATGGTGTAACTAGTTACTATCCATCCAAAGAAATTATTAGGCTAACAAAGAGTTGTTTTTTTAGCACCGCGTCTTCCTGTGCAGGTTAAACTCATATGAAATAATACACTAATGGCTTAGGGAAGGTTTAATTTAGAGGAATTGTACCCGCATTTGCGTGGAGGAAAAGGGAAAACAATTTAGATAAAACTACCCTCAGTGCACCCAACTGGGATGGAACCCTGATCTTCCCATCTTCGGCAGTTTAAGAGGATATTATCCGAAAGCTCAATGATAGTTCTGAAGTTGTGCAGCCCGTGCGCGTGCGAGGGAGGTGGAGCTTAGATGAATACGTCAGCGACAAGTCATCCAGTATAGAGAGGAAATACTCGGTGAACTGACAATCGCCTAGTCCTCTTTTACTCTGTCATTCTTTCTTCAAGAGACAACACTCACGAGCACACAGAAGGGATGTGTAATTATCTTGGGGAGGACAGCAGTGTAAAGAAAGAAAAGAATAGTAAAACGGTATTGTACTCTTCGTTTGCTCTTTCGGGTTCTTACAGGGGCTGGACTGGTCGTCTTTGTTTAACCCAAAGGTCTCGGCCCAAGCGTGGTCCTTTTTCTACCACCTAAGTAAAGTTGCCATTTTGTAGTTCATGAACGAACACATCTATTTTCAGAAAATAAAATACTATATTTTATACCATTCACTAATCCATCTAATAAAAGTAATATAACCTAGAGAAAAAAATGATTGAGACTTTATTTTTATGAAAGTGTTAGAATCTACATTAGGCCCCTATGCCCCCGTGTAACAATGCACCATCTATTTAACGTCACAAGTATTGTTTCAATCGTGCGGGAAAACCAATAATTTTATGGCCGTTGTACTAATAGTAAAAACGCTTGTAAAGTGTGAAATTGACATGTTTTACACGAAGTAAAAAAAAAATTAAAATTGTAAAACCTCTTAAAACACTTTTAGCAAAACATGAAACAGTCGACTAATGATTTTTTTTAAATATATTTTGAGTTAACAAGGGTTAATTATGTTAGATTACAAAAATCGTTCAAATTTATTTCTATAAATAAATATATATATTGGTTAGAAGGCCGCTTTCCCTTGACACGTTATGGCATTTTGAAGTGGTAGAGCATATGTCACGACTTCAGATCCGCATGATCTCGAGTGATTTTAGACAGTTGAATTGGTAGGTAACGTTGAAAACTGTACTCTAGACTAGGTCAATGCCACCACATCTCGTCCAAACACTAATTTATAGTACATGTACAAAGTGTATTCAATTTTACATTCATATAATAGCAAAAACAATTTTAGTTTCCTAGGTTAAAAGGCTAGACAATGTTAAATATTTTGAAATATATTTTATGTGTGACACAAGCACACAAAACATATTTTCCCATGACATAGTAATTTATTACAAAGGATAAATCTTTTTTTAAAATCTGGAACATTCTTCAAGTCTTCATTACATCTTGTATTCATTGGTAATCAAGTTAAGATTTGAATTTCAGTCAAATTTATTTTAGGGAAGTTGTACACTTTAGAACAGCCGGTAGGTAACGCGTGTGCCTACTGATCTAGGGATCATGGGCTCTAATCCAGGCATGATTGAAAGTATATCATTGGTTAGTTATTATCGGCTGGAGAACTGGGTGATGTTTTTGCTCTAGACTTAGTTTAGTTTGTAGAAAAATCAGTGTGTTCATAAAATGTACGATAAAAAATCTTCAAATAAAAAATACTGTGGTCGTAATTTATAAAATAAATTTTTTCCATATTTTCATTCAATTGCTAGTGCACCTTCACTTTAAACCCTTCTCACCCTTACTCCATTATAGAAATGATTTAAATTAGTGAAAGATGCTGATATCGCAAAAAAAAACTTACGATAGGCCCAGCTTTGCTGAGCACCATTGAATTACACTACTGATAACAGTCAGGAATGTAAACTGATGTAGGCTTTTTCTTGAAAAAGCAAAGGTGATCTCTTTTAGCTATTAGTGTTGTGTTGTGTTCTTTATTTTAGTGTAATCATACATTCTGTTTGGGTTGTTTGTTTTATTTTATTTGTTTATCATCACACCTTACTACCCTTTATGGGTACATGCATGTGTATTAAATGTGCTAACTAGTTAGGGATAAGAATGGTTCAATTTAGAGGAAGTGGACTCACATTTGCGTGAAGGGAGAGTGAAAAAGTGTTTATGAAATACCACCCTCAGTACAACCAGCCAAAATACGAACCCAAGTTCTGCGTCTGCGGCAGTCTAGTTTATTTCAAGAGCGATGCCTTAAAGTTTAGACCATGCGGATACCAAAGCAGGTTGTTTGGTTGTTTTGGCAAGATTGTTATAGAATGTTTGATCGTAATCATATTCATGTTTCTCTATACTCAATAAATATTATTTATTTGATAATATTTAATGTTATCGTATATATTATTTCTGTTGTCAACATTCCTTTTACTCAACTTACACACAGCCTACAGCGATGAATAAGGTCTCAGTGGATAGGTTGGTTTTTTTTGCGACTTCTGTCATAGCATACTCAGTTTACGTTAAATCACATGGTTTTTTTAATGTGAGTTAAAATAAAGTTGCTTTTGCAATGACTATCAATATGTCTAAGGGATAGACGCTTTCAAGAGCTGGTTTGTACTTGTCAAATGCTGTATTTACTCATGGACAACTATATGTAGCTTTTACAAGAGTCCTATATCTAACAATATTATTATATTAATTACCGAAAATTAAGTAGATGCCTCTAGCAGATGTTTGAAGTGATCTTCCACTGGCCAACTTTTAAAAATTAAAGGCTTTCAAAATCCATTAGTAGTATTTATAGCAAGAAAATTCTTCAAAATTACAACCATTTTAAACTTATATTGAGTGGCCCTTGCCTCGATTTATTTATTTATTTATTTAGATGACTCTAGAAGCTATTAAGAGCGCTTCTAAACTGATTTTTTTTCTTACAGTTACATTATTCTAGAAGTTATAGGGTGTGGTGTTCTCCAGTTAATTTTTGAAAATTTAATGCACATAGAAATCATTTTGAGTTCTATTTAAGGCAATCTTTTAGTTTAATATTCAATACTGTCGAAGTGTTTGAAATGTATCTAGGAGAGAGAAACTTCTTTCCATGGGGGGCTAATTCGTCCCATGGGCAGTGCCCCGCCTTACCCGTCGATTCCACCGCCACTGACCCAAAGTTTTTTTATAAGAATATATTTAAATATAGATTTTCTTTATGGAAGCTATTCAGAGTAGTCTATTCCTGGATTTTTTTTTCCATATCTTTATATTTTATTAAGAGTGATCAAATCATAAGACTCTGGAAGTTATTTAGAGCTATTTTTAAATTGCAATAAGAATTATATGCATCCTTCTCACACGAAGCAATGATTTCTTACAGCTGTGTGTGTGTGCGTGCGTGCCTGCCTCATTGAACACAATATTTGAAAGAACAAAAGGGGGCCTACCTGTGCCCTTCTGTGGACACGTCTATGGAAAAAAAACTGGAAGTTTTAAAATGTCTCGGTAATTGTAAAATTGCGACTAAACTAGCTAAGAAGTTTGTAGTTGGAAAAGCATTAGTGACAGAAATTAAATTAATTCTAAAATGTAATTTTTTGGTTCCCCAACATTAATTTAATATCTGAATAGTCGTCGAACATTGAAATAGTAATTGTTTGCCAAGTTTAATGGGGCACTTTTTATGTGGCTAACTCAAGAAAGGGGTAAAGGAATGCCAATAAATGGCCCCCTGATCAGATTATCCGGAATCTCGGACTACCAGAGTTTTATTCTAATTGGTACAAGTCAATTAAAGTGTATTTAGGTTTGGCCTAGGATATTTATATTAGTTTGCATAGTTTTAGATAAGTTCACTTACACAAAATAAATTTATTGAAATAATTTTTTTCTAGAGATAAAATATAAATAAATAAAAGTTAAAACTCCTAATGGTTTTGAAAATTATTACAAACATATGTTTATTCTATTTTAATATTTAGTGAAGAGCCAAATGTTTTGTTTAATGTTTTTGATTTACGTATTGTTTAATATTACAAACAAAATGGCAATTTTCCATTTCCTATGAAAGTGACTTTAAGGTTACTTTACATAAGCGTTAATTTCCAATTTTGATCATTTCTCCGCTACTATTTGAGATACGAAAATACTTAGAACTGTATTTTTTTTGTACTGTTAAAAATAACAAATATTTTATTCGAAACATATTTCAAAAAACCAATAGTTTCTGAGATATAAGCAAATATAAAAACATAAATTTGGAGATCTTTTAAATATGAAATTTATTATGCTCTTTGGTGGACAAAGATGTTCCCCTTTTATTACATTTCTGCAAGTGTTCTGAATAATCTATTGCCATGGAGTAAGGAATTAAATAGCTAGCAGTGTATATTATTTCCTTTATGACCTTTGGTGGAGTGTTTCTGTAAAAATATGGGAATCTATTATTTCGTTTCACAACTATTACAATTTTTTAGTAAATCAGTCCATTTTAATATGAGAGATGGAGAAAGACTGTGCGGTGCACCGTCATCCGTACCGTTTATTTTTAACAAGTAGAGTAACAATGTTGATTGTATAGGTGTGTATTTTTAAGGTTTATTTATTCTTCCAAATTCCAACATATTACCTAATTTTTAACAAGTGAGATTATCTTCCATTATCTTTGAGAATATAATTAACGAGCTGGCTTGTGTACTGAGTGACTCAAACGCTCAGCCAATCAGATGCCTTTATTCATCTGTTGCTACTTTTCGTATTTTTTACATTGGGTGAATCTACAAAAACACTATTTCAATCGCTGAAAATTTTATAAAGTCACCGGTGATTTTATAAAATTACCATCAGTCACTGGTTAATGTTAATAAGCTAAGTAAAGGTTTGATTAGTTCTGAGTTATGTTTTATAATATATTCAGCATAACTTATATATTTTATAAAATCAATGGTAGATGTAGAAAATACCGTTGATGTTTCATACTTTCACCAAAGTGAATAGGTAGGCCCTATATTAAAAAAATTACTGGTAAATTACTTTTACTTTTGGTGATTCTATACATTCACCAGTAATTTTATAAAATAATGAATTGAACACATTCGCATTCATATATTCAACATATTTCTCTTCATACTATAGTTATTATATGAAATTTAAAAACATAGTTGGATAAAAGTTTTTCGAAATGTCAATATACGCTCCAAAACAATCATTTACCCGCATTTGACCACTTAGAAATGTTGTGATTATTTTATTAATTAGTTAAAAAAATTGTTTTATATAATTTTATGGGAAGCAAATAGCAATTTATTTGACACACCCTTATATAGAACGTTATAAAACGATCACAATCACAATAGAATACAAGACATTTGAGCTTAGGTAACTTTTCAACAAACACAGTCGACAATTTTAATTTTATAACTATTCATAATTTTAGAAATTATATATTTTGTTTTTAGCACATAATCACGAAACAATTAAAAAACAAGTCAAAATTGAGGTAAGGGGAGTTTAGCTTTATATTTGCGTTTGGAAGCCTAATAACTAAAGCTTTCGCCTCACTTTAGGTTTTGAATTGGAATTCTCAAGGGCCATTGCCTTACATTTGTCAGCCTTTTGTTTATCTTCAATAGCCTTTGTTATGTAAGGTGGATTTCTAATCCGCATGGATCGTCTGCGTCTTGGATCTACAAGCTCTGGCAGGAGACAATCTAGATAGAACTGGCTCAGTTTTTTCTCCATGTGGCTAGCCCAAAATGCATCGTCTCTGAAAATCTTCTCGACCTTTATACTCACATTTTTCCATAAAACAAAGAGGCAGTAACTTCTCCTGGTCACGTGAAGTTGGCCTTTCACTTGATAGTAGTGTGTTTTTTGTTAATGCGCGTAATTTCTCTTTTGTCCTTGCTTATGTTCCAAAAAGTAAAATTTATTTTTAAAACAGCTTCTTCTGGTGTCATGTTCCTTGCTGTGGGTGGACACTTCACTTCAATAATGGTGTCAGATCCTATTAGACCATCGGGAGTTGCTCCCAAGTAAGATAATTCCGGATCAACAAAGAGCCCACAAGGCTCAACTTTAATATTCATTTTATTTTCAAGAGCCAATATACCATTCTTCTCATCATCTCTACCGTACAGCATTGCATCTGTGTCAAAATCATCATAGAGCATACCTTGAACAGCCTTTTCACAAGATGTGTGAGGAAGTCTTCGACAAACGGGTCCAAAGTTAGAGGCAGTGAGCAGCTTTCGCCGTACTTCTTTCCATCGACCACTATTTCTTTGGAGAAGTGTCCCTCTTTCAAGTTCCTCACGTTGCTCTGATGTGCTTGGTAAAGTAGCAATAAATCTAATTTTCTCTCTATTAAAATTTCCGTAACCATATCAGGCTTCTGAGCACAAGGCCAATAGTCTTTGTCATTATTAGTCAACCTAGGTCTAAATGGGTTCTTTTTCTTCACTTTTGCAGGCAGACTTCTTGTTCTTTCAATTTGACGAAGTCTTCACATCTCCATCTTCTTAGTAAACTTCCCGGGACTAGCTTGGTACATTACTTTGTGTATTTTATATAGAGGAGTTTTAGTATTGTAAGAAACTACAGCAGCATGACTTCTAGAAGAGTAGGACATCTTAAGGCAAAAATGAACCCTTTTCTCACCGATAAGGTAAGACAGTGGTGCACAACCCATGGCCCGCCATGCCATTTATTGCGGCCAACCAACTAAATGAAATTTGCAAAATAAATTCCTAGCATATTCTCATATTACTTAGACTAGGTTGTCAGCGAAATATGATTAAAAGTTTTATTAAGGGACGAAAGCATTTAAAGTTTATACTTAGTAAGTCTACCGATACTTCAACAGCAGCTATGACATCGAGTCCGTTTATTTATGGGGGCTTTGTTAATAATTGTTTGGTAGCCGTATCTTAAAAACCTTGTGTTAATTGTGTTAATTGAAGAAGTTTGAGGGAATATGTCTTGATTGAATATCTATGTAACGCAGTTTCACAGATATTGCACATTTTATTGCATCGAAATTTTTGAAAATTTCAAAAAATTGGCAACTATTTTTTCGCTAGCCATATATGAGTTCTCTGACATAACATCAACCGTTCAAATGAGCATATTTGCTCCAGGTGTGACGTAAGAATTCTAAATTTATTAATAACTCGTCTTTCTGTACTCCATGGATGGACAGATCAAGGCTGCAAGGCATCAAAAAGGTACTTGTCTAAATTTGTCTACAATGATTGGAGCAAACAATGGAATAGTGTATCTCCTCACAAAGCATATGTGATAACTTTGCCACGCCAACACACTTATCGCATATCACTGCATTATAGGCTTACACCAGTAAAATTTGGTTGTAAAATATCTGGGCTAAAGAAATCTGATACGGACATTAGTGCAAACAGAGAACTTCATTAAATCAGAGGACTCAATCACCGACAATTCAAAGGCTTCCTCAATGGAAACCGAGGCCAAATATGGTGACCGTGTTTACTGCAGCAGAGGCAAGGTTTTGAAAACTTTCAGAGGAAATCAAGAGAAAAATAATTACATCTCAGATTTAGCAAACAATGTATCAGTATTCCAGGCAAAACTAAGATTATTATAATTTGAAGTTAAAAAGTACTAATTTCTGCGCTGTAAAGAAATTTTTCCCTCACATGAAATTTATTCCAGCTAGAAGTATGCTGGGCACATCAGCCGAATCCAGGAAACTTTCTGAGAAGATTTGTGATTTAAATTGTGACAAATTCCTATTCAAGATATTTCCCAAACTCTTATTTTGATGTTAGGTTATGAAGGAGTTTGGGCAAGGGAAATGGTAGCGTTATTCCTTACAAAATTTAGCAAACAATGTATCAGTATTCCAGGCAAAACTAAGATTATTATAATTTGAAGTTAAAAATGTACTAATTTCTGCGCTGTAAAGAAATGTTTCCCTCACATGAAATTTATTCCAGCTAGAAGTATGCTGGGCACATCAGCCGAATCCAGGAAACTTTCAGAGAAGATTTGTGATTTAAATTCTGACAAATTCCTATTCAAGATATTTCCCAAACTCTTATTTTGATGTTAGGCTATGAAGGAGTTTGGGCAAGGGAAATGGTAGCGTCATTCTTTACAAAATTAAAGTAAGATATTATTTTCAATATTTTCGATTTTTTTCTTTCGGGGGGGGGGGGGGGGGGAGATCAACCCTATCGCCCCCTCCGGAATCCACCACTGTTTAAGATATGTTGATGATCGTGATTATGCTATATTTAAGCACTACATATTATGTACGTATATATATATATTATATTTGGGCCACCTTGCCCCGGAATAATACTAGCCCCGTCGTTAAAACAAAGATCCTATACTGTACATCACTTTTGTGCAAAGGAAGACTTATTTTTTTATTACAAGGTTTTATTGCAATCTATTCAATATATAAATAAACTTATTTTCCTTTTGTAAAAATATTGATCTGATTACAAACGTTTTTTTTAAATAGTCATTGAGTTTATTTAAAGCTTGCTCATTCTTAGCTTGGTTTTATGATTTGCAATGGTAGATTCTGGTAAGAAGGGTTTTATATAAAATACACCAATTTTTTGTTGGTCAACATTGATAACATTTTAATTTATTACCAGTGTTAGTTTATAAGCAGGCCTATAATATGAATAGTCTGATAAACATAAAAACCAGTCTAAATGAACTATATTAAAATGTGTCTTTTGGATCCGCTTACCTTTGTGGTTCTGTAAAAGCGCTATCATTATCCATATCAAAGTAATGTTCTGATGGAACGGCATTCCTAACATCATTCACAACTACAGTCTCAATAGATGTGATGTGTGGACTCTCAGTTAGATCACCGTTATCTGCCTCCAGCAACGTTTGTTTTTTTCTATTACAATTAAAATCAGTTTGCAATTGTCTCCAAAATGCTCTTTAATGGTATGAAAAATTAAAATTGAAAAATACGGTAAAAAGTATTTTCTTTAACACCGCGTCTTACTACCCGTTCGGGTGTTATGCTTATGTACTAATTAAGCTAAGGGTTTTGGGATGATGAAGGTTATATCAATATTAAGTATGCCCTCATTTACGTGGAGGGAGAGTAGTAAACCATTTTGGAAAACCACCCTCAGTACACCCGACCTAGATTCGAACCTTAAACTCCCCGTCATCGAAAGTCTATAGTCTATTGCGAGAGTAGAGCTTTAGATCACGCGGCCACCAAAGTGGGTGTATAAAAATAAAAAAGTATCTTAGAGATTTTTGTAGGCACTACAATTAATTCCCTAAGGTCCAATAATCTTGTAATTAATAAAAATTACCTTATTTTTTCTCGGGTCTTAATACCTATCCGGGAAACATGCATTTTAATAAAGCTAATAGAGTTGGAATGGGTAAAGTAAAACTTAGTTAAAATGTACCCAAATTTTCAAGGAAGACGTGTATGGAAAACATTTTAAAAAAATACCATAGCTACACCCGGCCGGATTTGAACCCCGATGACTATGTCAACGGGAAACCACGTTAAATGAACTTAGCGTGTACGTCATTACAGTTTAGGTTTTTTTCACAAGTTTGTAATATACAGTTAGGATTCACGACAGCCTATAGTAGTCTTGGAAGAAAGATATGTTTAGAACAAATAAAGAAAGATACAGTATTTATATCTTTATTTATATAGGAATTTTTAAAATTGTCATTGATAGGATTTATCAAAAACAAAGTTGCAAGATATAAAAATAGTTTTTAAACCTGTCAAAGAATGGTTCTTTATGAATGTTTTTCAACACATTTATTATTTTCACTGAGGTGTTCCCATACACACTACAAGCAAACGCTGGCATATTTGTTTCGATATCACCTTTAATATATCCCAAATCCTAAATTTAGTTTATTGGAATATTTCAATCGGGCATCGTTTAAAAAATCCCAATTTATTAGGAAGGTATTTGATATTTTCTCTAGCTGTAAATTATCATTTTATAGATTAATATATAAAATTCAGCTTTACATATTTTACTTGAAAAATAGATAATTAAATTGGAATTACATGTTCTAAATTAATAAATTTGTAGACTACCTCTGTTTCCAATATTATTTTAATTCTATTCCTCGTCTTTTCTTACGTGGGGCGCATAAATGTAGATGTGATTTATATATAGCCTCTTCTTCTGTCAAATCCCGAAGTATTCATTGTGACTTCTCAAGACAAACGTCAATACTACTGTAGCATAAATGTGCTAATGAGTTATTTCTGACTTCTCTTATCTGCCTTTAGCCCAAAGCACTAGGCGTGGGTCAGGCGGACACTATCCCACATTCCTTTTGTGTTTACTTCCTTCAACCAACCTCCCCTGCCCCCCTCCCCAAAACCATTTCCTCGTCCCCCGTTCGGGTAGTTCAGAGTCTTTCCTCCAGATATCAGAACAACCGTTAAAAAAATAATCGTTTTAAAATAATATTTATTCCGTTTTTTCTGTTGTGACTATGGATTTTTTTTATGGAAACGTCTTAGTTAGATAATTTTGTATATATATAGCTTTTAGATTTTTATTATTTACTTCTGAATCACGATTTATTTTAAACGAATCTATTAAGGATTTATGAGCTTTTCAAACATATAATGAAATAGATTAAAATATAGGTACGTCGCCATATTCTTACGCTCTTCAAAAATGCAAAATAATATATTACAGCATTTTTTATTGTTTCGTAAACATGATTTCCCTAAGAGTCTGCACGGTCTTCTTTGCCACATTTGGGAGCAATGGCGGTACAGGTCTAATATCCTCTTAACACGAGAGTAGCGCGCTAGACCACGCGGACACGAAGCGGGTAGCAAATAATTTATTTCCATAATAGCCTGTCAAAGTTTTATGCAATGTTTTAAGTAAACGTTGTATATAGTAAAGAAATAATTTTTATGTGATTAAAATGGAGGGACATCTAAAATTGTGTATTAAAAATATTGTTAACATTCCCATGGGGACAAATACAGGGGAGTAACTTTAAAATCTTAGAAACAACATTGGGTAAATTCTTATGTATTTCTAAATTTGTCATTTAACTTAGTAAATCTTACTGGTAACACTATTAAAAACAATGTCTTACATTAACTGATTACATCACGGACTATCTTGTATGCTACACCATATTGGAATAAATCAAGGTAAGCTTGCTACCTCTCAGGGTGAGCAGAGCGTAGACTCCGTGTATCCTGAAATTTGGCAATCTTACCTTGCCGAGTTACACTATGTCTCAGTTTATAATATAATGACTAATCGGTTATGCTAAACGCAGTAAGCTTAACTTGCTTGTTTACTCTATGGCTCAGCTGAAATGATAGGCCCATAGTTAAACCCGTCAAGGTAAGATTGCAATCTTGACCAGTAAATACGGTAAGAATTCCAAAAGTTCCAAGGAGTGGAAATACCGACTAATAGGCCTAGATCACTTTGGTTGTTTGTTGACGTTAGCTACTTCATTCACAGGCTTCGTTGGCCTAATAAGACAAAATTAAATTGTAAACATTATTTAAGAATAAATTTTAATTTTAATTTTAGTAAGAATGATTTATTTATAGGATCAAGGCCGTAGCAAGGTGGTGGCGTTTGAGGGTCCAAACCTCCTCGGAAAGTTGACAATAAAAAAAGAATATTGCTTTATTTACGATTTAAACAAAACGAGAAAATATAGGTACCCACACAGGTATTCTAATGCTTAAGTACATTTTTTAAATGGTTTGTGATTGTGTTCATTATTCAGGCAACAAAGCTGGGTGGACTATGACAATTGACAAAAGAAAATGAATGTATTAATGAATGTGGGTAAGCTGTGAAATGGAGTAGATCTTTGAGATTAGGAAACAACACATTTTAACTAGAAACTCTTAGAATGGGTAGTTCCGAGAACATGTCACAATTGGGTCGGCAAAGAAACAAGAATGAGAGGGAGGAAGGTCTATCAACCCCCAAACAGCATGCAGTTAGGTATAACAGTCAAAGTCTTCAATACATTTGGTCAAGTTAGAAATACCTTTATTTGTAAAGTGTACACTTTGGAACTATGAAGAAGTCACAAAATTTTAAACTTCTAACTTGATTAGAGAAAAATTAGATAATCTCTACAACTATCCATGTTTGGTCAGTTGTGACATAGCCTTAATTGTATAGTTGGGACAAGGTAAACCAACCAAAAAGGGATTTAAGGGACTTATTCCCCTCTCCCAGCCTAAAGAGTTCCGGGAGCCCTTCACCGGCAAACGTTTTACATAGGATGCCTTTACGCTATTGGAGTAGTACTTGATATTTTTTGAAAATTATACTCCTTTGGAATTGTTTTAGAATGATCTTACTGCAAATAGTTTTTTGAAATTTGTATGGCTTATGCATATAGATTTAGAAGATATTTATTTGGATGTTTTTTATTTGTATCATATTCTAGAATATAAGAGGGACGTGAAATAAATATAGAGGGGTAAACAATTATTACTCTCTGAAACCCTACTCGCCGGCTCTGCCACCATGGGGTTTGCCTTTATTTAATAAGTGCTCATTGTAAATTTTCAGGTGATATGTTAGTTTCTAAATATTAAGATTCTGATGGATACCTACTATATACGAACGATAAAGGTGTAGATCCTATTTCTCAGAAACTATACACAGTAACAACATGCGATTTTTTTGTATTATATTAAACTTGTAAATTTAAAATGAACTATATTAATGAAAAAAGTTTTACAAGATTATATTTACATTTTTACAATAAGACATTATTTCAATTAAGTTAAAATTAAATAAAACATGACATACAAAAATATAGTTTTTAAGTTATCATATTATTATAGAGAATAAGATAATGTCCTATCATAAACGACGAATATTTATAGTACAATAATTTTAACAAAATTTGATATTTTCAAATTAAATAATGTTTAAACTGTTGAAAAAGTTCAGTAGCTTCCTAGTAGATTGCTCTGTCTTCGGAAGCACCTCTCTCTCTTCTCCCCAACCCCTTTTTGTTATTATCTATCTTTCCTACTTTTTTCTGTAAACCCCGCTACTCCCCCTTCCCTCAACCCTGTGCAGGTAAAACCCTTGACACTAATTATATTGTTTGTCATCTCCAAACCTGAGCTATTGAAAATGTTTTCTGTGATGTATTTGTATGACCTATGTTAAAAGTATTTTTATAGAGTAGTCTTGATTGTGTTTACCTTATAAATAAGTTACATAAACAGTGTTTCCTTGATTAGATAAAACCTATTTGTATAACGTTTTTACCTTGAACTGGACATTTACTAAAAACTCGTAAGAATTGTGAAACGAGATAATAAGTATACACATTGTTGTAGAAACACTTGACCAAAAATCATAAATGAAATAATATAGTGTTACTCTAAACAGGGGTATCGTACGAACCAAACAGAACTAGACTTGACCTAACGTAGACAGGGAGTGATAGTGGAGTTGCTAAACTTAACTAACATTCCATTTTTGATACTAACATGACATTTTACACATTACACATAGAATATAGTTCCACTCTTAAAAAGTTATTTTACATTTGCCATCTTGAAAAAATGGCGCCATAAAACTTTTTTTTGCAATTCTAACTTAAACTGTTCATAATGTCAGTGTTTGTTAAACTTATAATAAAAAATAGAGGATGACATTATCTCCAAAACAGGTTCTTATAGTTTATTAGTAATCCTAACTGTTATTGTACAATCTCGAAGTGAAACGTTTAGCATATGTTTAACATTTCTAGCGTTTCCCCTTCAATTATTTTCCTATTACGCCCAGGCTACGTTAGGTTTAGAGTTGTTAGGATTGGGGATAATTTTCATATTACGCCTAGCCTATGTTAGGTTTGGAGTTGTTAGATTTGGGGACTATTTTAATGTTTTCCGAGAGTACAATCACCATAAGAAATGTGGTAGCTGGCAGCTACACCTAATTTCATTGCTGAGGGAACTGCATGCTTACTATTGAGCAACAGCGTTGACATTCTTTTGTTTTCCGTGATCAGTCTTCCTTCGAATATATATCAAATTTAGCAATGCTGGGTTGTCGTTGTTGCCAGTAGTTGGTGCTTCTTCCTCCATTACAGTCGTAAAGTTACAGTAGTCTGAGTCTCGTGTTCCTAATAACTAGTTCAAAAACATTAACTAAATAAACACTCATATTTTATTAGTACTCTGTGTATAAAAATATTTGTTATATATCACGTTAAGATTTTGTGTGTATTGTGTTGGTTGTTTGCTTTGTTTTACTACCCTAAGTTTGTGGAATTATAGGTTTATGTGCATATTAATATATTTATTTGAATAATAGTGTATTGTTAACAGGTAAAATATAACACAAATTATGGAATTTCTGGTTTGTTACAAACAATTACATTCCAAGAGGAAAATATTAAGTAGTAAAGAAAGGACATTGGTGTTAAAGAGTCTACACCTATTCTCGTTAAGACGGAACTTGTTCAGTAAATCAAGCGGCAATGTAGACTGCTATAGCTACAGATGTGTCTTATAAGTTAGTAAGTAATATCTTTTAAACAAGAATTTAAAACTAGGGGAAAGTTACTGACACCTATAAAAAAGAAATAACTGCACTCAAATGATGCGTTTGGATAAATATGACACTTTTACTCAAGCAGAAATTCGCAGAAAGGTACATTCATTTTATTTATATTATTTAGCACCGCGTCTTACTACCCGTTCAGGTTATACGCTTAAGTATTAATTACGCTAATGGATTAGGAACTGGGAAGTTTGAGTTAGAGGAAGTGAACCCGCATTTGCGTGGAGAGAGAGTGGAAAACTATTTAGGAAAAACCACCGCCAGTTCACCCGACCGAGATTCGAACCTCTATCTCCCCGTCCTCAGCAGTCGAGCTCAATACGACAAGCACGTTAGCCAACTACGCCACCAATGCGGGTTATATTCACTTTACTATAATGACGAATTGCCTAACTTATAGAAAATTAAAGCTTTGATTGATATTGACAGTGACCTTCCTAATTTTCTGATTAAAAACAAGTAAGAATGCAATGCATAGCATTTAGTATAAAATGCATGTTGTAATATATTTGTTTGTATATTAATTATGAGGAAAAAAGCTTTATACATAAAATAGTTTTAAGCATAATTACGTGGGGAATAGAAAAATTTAATAAACTTCAATCTTGGAAAAAATACGATTGTGAAAATAGTTAATGTTTCTAGAAAAGGCTGTACACCGACAGGAAATGTTTTTTGCCTGTCAATTGAACCCCCCAACCTTCCTATGCAGCATGGTTTACAATGAGGGATTTCCAAGTAAACCCTCCCCCCTGACTAACCTCAACCAAAAGCTAGAAGGTTTGGCAACAGGTAACCAAGAAAGATCGAAGATAAATCTTTTCTCCATAAAACCTGCGGATCCCTCAGCTATGAAATTAGGTGTAGCAGAAGATTTAAGAACTGCCAAAAGAAAAGCAAAATGAATAAATAAAATTGTTTTTGTGAAAGTTTTGACTGCCAAAAGTGACAATAAAACAACATATTATGGTCATTGCAGATCATATGGTTTGGCAAATGGATACATTAGAAAGTTTAATTACCCACAGCCGTTGCTTGCCGTTGGTTTGATCGCCATTGATGGGGAGGTCTAGGTTCGAATCTCATCTGCGTGAACTGAAGATGGGTTTCCCGTTACATTTATATATATATATATATACCTTTAACGGTTTTCCACAAGTGATTTATCACTCTGGTTTTCCTATCTTTACTCCTTGCAAATGCGGGTTCACTTCCTCTTAGCTACCTTTCTCATCTCTACACAATCAGATTAAGCCGTTTATAACCTGTGTTCTGAACGTAGCAATAAAAAGACAAAACTTGGTTTTGGATGGGTTATAATCATATTATAATAACAAATTCATGATTTTAAATGGAAACATGGTTTAGCAAGTTTTTTTTAATTCAGTCTTTTTTTATATCATAGAATACAATGTTCTTGTTAGTATGGTGTTCGAAAAAAGTTAACAGTAGGGCCTATTTGTAAAGTGAAGTAGGCATACAGTACGTAAAATATATTTAATTGAAATAAAAAATTTCGACAACTTTGGCTACCCTTATCTAGCTCATTAATTTTTTAAAGTTATTTCCAATTTTTTTTACCAGACTAGAACAAAGTGTGATTTTCACTTTGGTTTTTATATCTTCTTCTGTGCAAACAAATTGTGGTACACTTATTTTAATTCTAACCTCCTTATACCATGTATTTAAATAATTAGCGTAAGTAGTGACCGTAAAAGCTATATTATTGAAAAAAAAAGACACGTCTATATATTTTTAAATTTAGGGGAGAAAATATTTTTATATATCTCTACAGTAATAAATAAACTAAAAAAAAATGTCACAATTTACTGTAAATAATGATTTCCTAAGGTAACTCAGAAAAAATTACTTTGACAGGGATTTGAGCTCTTGTCCTTTGACTTTGGACGTCATTCAATAAAACCCTGAGATTGCAGCTCAAAACTCGGCATCATTCATTGGAGAGATTAACGGTAATAGCTTGTCTTTGTTGAGTAGCAAGAAACAAAGTTGAAAGGATTAGGGAGGTGGGGTGAGGGTGGCTGCGTGTGAAATGTACTCTTAAAGGGGTTAAAATAGAGGGAGTGAGAGGGGTCGGTGTGGTGACTGCAATAACTACAGCAGTGCACCTTTGGTGTGGTGATAATACATGTGAAGCGTGTTTTAATATTTACAAATTATATATATATATATTTACACTAAAGACTACAAACATTGGTACAAATATTATACATCAATATATACGCGTACAATACTTGGTCACCGTGTCCACGTCTCTAGTATGACACGACCAGTCCCAAACGCACTCACAGGAAGACTACTCTGCTACCTGGCTATTTGCATCTGTTGCCCCCACCCCTCTTTTCCACGTTCCAGTTACAGAGGTGGGTACGCTCACTGCACTCGCAAAATAGTCACTACAGTTATCCGTTACACTATTCCCTACTCTTTAAGAGGCTCTCCTGAGCCACTATAATACATAACACTAAGAGTTTTTTTTGTGTTATTTTACTATTCAGGAAAGTCATTAGGATCACACATCTAGATAGTATCCCGTGGGCTTCCTCTGCCTTGCAGGATATCGTCTCTCTGGAATAATCCTGTGTAGCACAAATAATTCCGGACTATTAATTTTTGTTTCATCTTCACTAGAAAAATCTAAACTAGAACTTCTTGGTAAAACACTAGGCCCTAAGTCTTTCTCAGGTGACAAGTTTTCACTAACATCTATCCCTTTCCTGTCTGTTGTGGATGTTGGTTCCCTTAAGATCGAACTGCATGGCTTCAGCCGGTTGAAATGTACAATCATCCGTTTCCGCTTGGGTGATTCGCGTTGGATGCGGTAGACTACATCTGATATTATGGTCTTCACAATATATGGGCCATCCCATGCCCTGTGCAGTATATGTGAGGTTCCTTTACTGACTGCTGGCTGGTGCAGCCACACACGATCACCAACCTTATAGGCACTGCCCATGCACTTCTGGTCGTACACATCTCTTTGCACCCGATGTGTTTTGCCGAGTTGTTCTCGTGTCAAACGATGTGGAGTTTCTAAATTTGTTCTTAACTGCCGAGCATACTCTACAACACTGTCGGCAGGCTCTGGTTCTCCATACATCACGTCAATTGGTAACCGTACCTCCCGACCGAACATGAGATGGTAAGGGGTGAACTTCGTCGAATCTTGTGGACTGGACCGGTATGCTAGTAGAACCTGTTGCAGGGCCTTGTCCCAGCTGTCCTGAGAGTTGTTGACGTACTGGGAAAGCATTGCGCAAAGAGTTCTATTGAATCTTTCTACCAGGCCAAGAAGTTGACAAATTTCTTGGAATAGTTTAGACTCAAACTGGCGTCCTTGATCTGTATGAAGTTCCACTGGCACACCAAACCGGCAGATGAACTCTTCCACAATAAGCTTAGCTACTGTTGACGCTTTCATATCTGGCATAGCATATGCCTCCGTCCATTTGGTGAAGTGGTCAGTCACTACAAGAATGTATTTGTTTCCTTGAGCTGTCTTTGGCAAGGGTCCCAGAATATCCGCAGCTACACGTTGGAAGGGAAATCCTTGCGAGGTAAGTCCCAAGGGGTGCTCTCAGCTTGGTGGTAAGTGATTTCCTTCTCGCGCACTCAGGACATTCTCTACACCACAGCTCTACATCATTGGTCATCCCTGGCCAATAGAACCTATGTCGGATTTTCACTAACGTCTTAGTAACACCTAAGTGGCCACCAGTAACCACATCATGCAACGTTCTTTAAATATCGATAGATAGGTGACGTGGTACTACAAGCTGAAATATATCCGGCTTATTTTCTTCCAGCCAGTAACGGTACAGAAGGCCCCGATGTACTTCTAGTCGTTTCCACTGTGCCCACAAGCTCATGTAGCTCTTTCCTCTACTGGATGCCTCACAGGCGGTTGGCCTCTCCTTGTCTTCCCGCTTTAGTTTAGCAATGTGTCCGATGGCTCCATCAGCGTCCTGTAGCAATCTGATGTCCGTATCCGAGCAATGAAGGGCCCAGCTTGAGTTATCTTGAGATATAGTGAATACCGGCAGCTCCTCCTGCCCACATTGTTTACATGGCAAACGTGATAAACCATCAGCATTTCCGTGACTATTTCCAGAACGATGCTCTATCATGAACTCAAACTCGGCCAATTGCTCTAGCCATCGGGCAACCTGCCCTTCAGGTTCTTTAAACTGCTGCATCCAGCGAAGAGAGTTGTGGTCTTTGCGTACTTTAAACCTTTTGCCGTATAAATAACTCCGGAAGTGTCGAGTTGCATACACCAACGCCAACATCTCTCTTCTAGTTACACATTAGCGACGCTCAGCCTTTGTTAGCGCTCGACTAAGGTAGGATACTACGCGTTCTTCTCCCTCCTGTACTTGACTTAAAACAGCTTCGATGCCTGTCCCACTCGCATCTGTATCCAAGATAAACTCACTGTCCATCCTTGGATAAACAAGAATTGGAGCAGATGTGAGAGGTTGTTTCAGCTGTTTAAAGGCACAATCACACTGTTCACTCCACCTAAACCTCTCTCTTTTTTGTGTGAGCTGGTACAGGGGTGCCTCGATGTTTGATAATCCCTTTACAAAACGTCTGTAATATGAAGATAGCCCCAGAGATTCCCTGAGTTCAGTGATATCACTAGGTATGGGTTAGTCCACCACTGCACGAACTTTTTCCGGATCAGTGGCTACACCTTCCTTTGAAATAACGTGTCCCAGAAACCTCACAGTTGTTCGAAATAGATTACATTTCGATGGTTTCACTTTTAGGCCAGCTTCCCGTTTCCTCTTGAACACCTCACGTAGTCTACTGATGTGCTCTTCAAAGGTTCTCCCAATCACGAATACATCATCCAGGTACACCATTGCCGTATCCCACTGGAGGCCCGATAGAACTAGATCCATCAATCTTTGGTACGTGATTGGGCCATTGCAAACTCCCAAGGGAAGCACCTTAAACTCCCACAGACCATCTCCTGTTGTGAATGCGGTCTTCTCGCGATCCTGAGGAGCAACCTCAAGCTGCAAGTAGCCACTCACCATATAGATTGTGGAAAATAGCCTCACACTTCCTAGAGAGTCCAGTACATCGTCTATACGAGGGAGGGGATACGCGTCTTTCTTTGTAACATCGTTCAGCCACCGATAATATATATAAAATCTAGTTCCACCATCTTTCTTCTTCACCATTACAACGGGTGAGCTCCATGGGGAGGTTGAGGGTTGAATGACGTCATTTTTACTCATCGTTCTCACAACACTTCTCATTTCCTCCCTACGGTGGAATGGTACTCTTCTCGGTGGTTGGCGGATGGGTGTACTTCCACCCGTATCAATTTAGTGATAAACTAGATTAGTACGACCAAGGTCGTTTGGTCCCCAAGAACACACATCTGGAAAATCGTTCAACATGGCTTCGGCTATGGAACGTTGGGTAAATGATATCTTGGCTGAGTCTAAATCAAATAAGCTAGATGCCTTCTCGCCCCGGGTAGTTTTATCTCCAGTCCCTTCCGTCCCTGCGATGACGCAAGGCATCAGTGATTCAATATTTGTCCCACTATATAAAGTCACTGGATGTGGGTATGGATTTAGCCATCTCACTGGAATAGCCTTGTCCTTGGAAGATACTACAACGCGGGCCGCGAAAATTCCATGCTTCTCAGAAAGGTGACTATTTGTTTCTAGTACCCCCATCCCCATGTCCTAACTGACTGCTATTTGAAGCACCACCTCATGTCCACTCGGTATCACGATTGTCTCTTTCAAAGTCACCCGGCACACTCCGGGCTGTGGTTCCCCTGGTGTTTTATTTAGAGGTACTTCCCCTTCACCCACCCGCATTATTCCTTTCGAAAGCAAAACATCGCATTTGTTCCTGCGTAAGAAGTCAGTGCCTATAAGGCACATCTGTGTCAGTCCCTTTGCAACAATCATTTCCTGTGTTACAAAGTAGCTTCCTATTCTAACGGGTACACCCACTGTACCAAGCACAGTCATATGATCACCACTTGCATTTATAACTGAGCTGTTCGTTGGCTGAAGTTTGCCATTTGACTCTCGTCGCCAAACTTTCTCATCTATGAGAGAAACGGCCACTCCTGTGTCTATCATTAAATCTATAGGCTCGTCCCAAAATTTTCCCTCCATGAACACGGCTGAGTATATGTCCACACTTCCTACTACAACATGGTACTGTTTTGAATCGGAATTTACTGCCGGTGTGGTTTCGGGCACACCAGTGCGCACTAGTTTTTTTTAGTTTCCTGTTCTTATCACACTTTGCCCTAACATGTCCCAGTTCACCGCATTGGTAGTACTTTATTTCTTGTCCACGTTGACATTGATTCATTGTCTGAATGGTATCTGCAACATTTTTCAAAGATTCACAAATATCGTGGATGGCATCCATTTTCTGCATCACCATGTTAATCTTTTGTTCCATTTGGTGATGCTCTTGAGTTACAACACAAGCGTAACTCGTCTTTACCGGTTGCAATAACTCATCATCTGCGGACACTCGACACACCTGATCGGCTGCCTCCACTTGACCTATCGCTTCCAGCTCAAGAGCCAAGCTCACGGCAGCATCCAGTGTCTTAGGCCACTCTTGCCACACACGAAGTATTATGTCACTCCCGAGAGCTGCTAAGAACCGGTCCCGCGATAATTCGTCCCTAGCCTCGCTATTTACATTCGGTTATACGTGAGTCGCGAGGGCTCTTAAGCTCGTAGCATGCTCCAGTAGCGATTCGCCTACCTGCCTAGTTCGGTTTTGGAACTGTAATTTATCAAGTTCTATTCTTTCACGTGGATTAAATTTGTACCCTAACCGTTCCACTAATGTTGCCCATACCTTTCTATCGCTATCTGGCAGGTCTCTGTACACACTCAGAGCTACCCCGAGAGGAACATACTCATGAACAAACATATTTTTTCATCACTCCAACCATTGATTTCTGCCACCAGTTGGAACTGAAACAGCCACTCACACCAATCACCAAAACTCGTGTATACAGTTGGTGTTGCACACATTTCTGCCATTTTAATTTGAGTTCACAATCCCCCCACTGCCACCAAATGTAGCGTGTTTTACTATTAACAAATTATATATATATATTTACACTAAAGACTACAAACTTTGGTACAAATATTATACATCAATATATACGCGTACAATACTTGGTCACCATGTCCACGTCTCTAGTATATCACGACCAGTCCCAAACGTACTCACGGGAAAACTCTCTGCTACCTGGCTATTTGCACCTGTCGCCCCACCCCTCTTTTCGACGTTCCAGTTACAGAGATGGGTACGCCACTGCACTCGCAAAATAGTCACTACAGCTATCCGTTACACATGGAAATACTTGGAAGAGAGATTTGCAAAACCTCGAGATGCCCATCCGAATCTTAAACAAATTCAAAGCCCTTAGTATATTTAATCCTTGCTCTTAATTAGGGCTATAATATAAAAATTAATTCCAGATAACTTCTAGAGGCATTTAATATTCCTGATTTTTCTTTGACTGGGGTCGTTGGGGGCAGTGACCCCCAAGCTCCCCAGAAATGTTGGCCTGGCTATGGCTCTGTATAAGATATAGTCAATATAGCCCCATTGTTAAAATAATTCCAAATCATTTGAAAAATTAGAGCTAAATTGTATTATATATATGTATGTATATAAAGAATACAATTTAGCTCTACTTATATATATGGAAAGAAGGAAAAAAGTATAAAAACTTATTTGAGCGCTTAGAAGAGTGACTTCAACATTTTATCTTTACAGTACGTCAGAACTTGTGAGAGAAACTTGTGAATAAAGTAACTAATTTCGAATAATTAAAAGCCAAGTAAAATTTACCTATTTATTGAATGGAATTATGTGAGCATATGTAATCCCCTAGCCTTTGACACGCATTTAAAAAAATATTTCGATTATAAGCTGGATACTCAGTTTTATTAAAGGATTGCAGCATATTTCAAATTACAGTTTTAACTTTCTCTGCTAAACCTCCTTAAAAGGGTACAATTGTTCCTCTCTATAATTTTGGAGACCTCTTCTCTCAATGAAAATCTAAAATAATTCATGTCGATATTTAGAATTGTTTTGGAGAACGTGCATTATTTAAACACACTAAATATAAACGTGGGCTTAGGGTAAGTTAATAAAACTCAAATTCCTATTTCTCTCAGTTTTAATAATTAATGAACTTCGGTAAGTACGAGTACTTGAATTCCAGCATCACATCTATGAACCTAGACAATCATGATAAAAGTTTACTCCTTTTCCTTAAAAAATGTGACTATAAATTGCTAAGTTTATTTTTAATTATTTCGTTACTAAGATATTAATTGTTTTCATGAAATAATAACTAAGGGCTCAGACCAACCGTGATGATTCAAACATTCGGCAGGATACGGAGAATAAATGAAGATATAAACCAAAGAACACATCCAGTCAAAACCATCTTCACAAGGCGGTCCAACCAGAACAACCTGTAACAGATCATGTAAGTCAAGGAAATAAATCCAAAAAGCTTAATTTAAATACAATATTTATCCATGTAAATGGATAGTTTCATCCTCATTAAACATTTGCATAAATATTTTGACATTTTAGAAAACATGCGTAACAAATTTGAGAAAATTATGAAGATTTAAAAAGTTTTGTTTCAACATGAATTATTTTGACATAAAATGTTTATGAAGCTGAGATTTTAAAATATAATAGTTGTAACTATCGTATACTATTAGTATATGGCTCTCTTGGACATAATTGTTCAAATGATGGTAGTTAAATAATAGGTTCATCACTCCTGCTGAAATAATTAATCTGGCCCTGCTTTCTCTTTCAGTTCAAACCTCTAATTTATTTTATTTTTGAGTCAAAGGCTCACTCTACCTTTCCCAAATAATGTTTAGGTCAGCGATGGCTTTATAAAGATGCTCTACTATCATGAGTGTTTAAAGGCACTTGAACATAAATGGGTCATTATAA
>JBCFYV010002604.1:0-46060 GCA_039000515.1 Timema cristinae
GGTTTGCCGGTTGGGGTTGCATTCCTGGCTGGGCGTACTGTATTAACGTTTCTTAAATGGTTTCCTACTCTCCCTGCGTGCACATGTGGGTATACTTCATCCACATTCTACCTTCCCCATCAGAATAAATATGAGGATAGATTGAATTGATAGTAAGACGCGGTGCACACACAATAATCCTATTACAGTAGAGAACTTCAGCTTGGAAAACGTATTTTTTGTCAAATCGGTGTGAATTCGCGTGCACTTATTATTTTACATGCCCCCCACCTGCCTCTAACAGACGTTATCGACTGAGTAACAAGTCTTGCGAAACTTCTCCAAGGTCACCGACTGGCTTGTTAGTTCTTCAACTATCTCATCATATGTGGGTAAACATGCTATGGAAAATAACTTTCCTTGAATAAAGAGTTGTGAAAATCTTTCTAGCTTGGGAGACCTGGCATGTAGAGTATCTGCATATTATTGTGTTTATTAACGCTTCACACTCGAGGGGGTGTCCAACTCGTTAATGAGAGAACACTATCCCGTGTTACTTATTTCCACTCTCTGGTTCATTAAAAAGAAAGAATGGTCTGTTTGAAGTTTGTATCGGCTTGGTTGTTGTGTTCATTATTTATTCGCAGAGAGAGTTAATTAGGTAACACTGGTTGCATCGTTTTTCTGTTATTATTGTTATTATTATTAGCACCGCGTCTTACTACCCGTTCGGGTTGTACGCACTTACGCTAATGTGTAATGGTAGGGTGATTGTGAGATGAAATGAAGGACCTACAGTTTAACGTGGAATCCGAACCACGGTGGAGACCTGGCATTCCTCACATTCACAAGATGTCTTGTCAGAGGTGAAGGAAGGGTTTGGTAATCAGATAAATCTTTGCCGGGACCGAGGTTTGAACCCCGGCCGCCAGCATAGAAGTCTGACACCTTACCCCTAGACCAGTTTTTCTGTTAAGTTTTCTAAAAGAATAGAATTGATGTCTTATGCTTCCTGAGCAATGTTTTAATATCAAGTCAATATGATTTTTGTTATCATCGTATCTTATTACCGGTTCAGGTTTTACGCATATATAATTACTCTACTGGGCTAGAGATGAGGGAAGAGCATTTTAGAAGTAATCTACCCGCATTTGTATGTAAGGAAAATGGGAAAACATTTAGGAAAAACCACCTTCAGCAGACCCTACCGGGATTTGAAACCTGATATCCCCGTCATCAGTAGGCCAGTCCTACACAGAGTAACGCTTTAGACTATTTGGCCACTGAAGCGGGTATGATGATGATGATGATTATTATTATTATTATTATTATTATTATTATCATTATTATTATCATTAGGTAGAGCTGCGTTGGTAGGCACGTGGATTAAATGTCAAGTCCGGTTTGCCGGTAACCAAATGTTTGGGGTTCGAATTCAGGCTCGTAGTGCTGAGTCCCCCCTCTCCCCCCAATAGGTTTCCACTCTCGTTTCACCCAAATGCGGGTACATTTAATTTAGAATTAGAAATATACTATCATATCCTATTTATGTGTAGTTAAAAGCGGATAGCCTCAAGGGCTTCACTGACAGTGTTGTGGACTGACTGGTGAAAACGGGGATACACTAAATTTTTGCCAACACTTTTAACATTATTTAACATTGGTTTTTTCTCAAAGTAAATACCGTGAAAGTACCTTTATTTGACCTTATTTTCATTTCTTATATGTTAGAAGCTTTCTTTTTATATAAAAAACTGTATTTTGCCCTTGGAGAGTTGTACATATTAATATGCACCTGTGAATATGTCAAGACTCGCGTGTACATGTGCTACACACGCAATTTTATATTGTACTCATGTATAATGAGTTCAAGATGTCTGGAACCTCGGCTGCCGGCAAGGTCGTCGTCAATGCCTAGTTTACAGCCAGTCGAATTCCTAATATTATCTGCCTACAATAGCAAACAGAAGTGTAGTCATATGTCATAACAGACGGAACCGCTTGTTTATGTATAGGGTGATTTATTCGGGATTCAACACTTTAAAAAATATTAATTCATGATTGTCAAGTCACATTTGAATAATGTAAAACATATCTTGGCCCATGACATGTAGGAATATATAATAAAAGATGCTGTAAATACCCACCGCACCATCTCATCTTATATTCTGTACAGGTTATATGCGTATGTACTAATTATACTAATGAGTTAGGAATGAGGGAGGTTCAATTTTACGGGAGGGAGTGGAAAACTGTTTAGAAAAAGTCACACTCGGCACAGCCGACTGGGATTTGAACCCTGATCTCCCTGTCATCTACAGTCTATTTTATTGCGAGGGTGACGTCTTAGACCATGCGAGTGAGTTTACATTTCCAAAATCAAAAAAGTTACAACTGAGAGCAGTAATTTCAAAATGAATGCATGATGCTTAAACGAGCCAACAAGTTGAGTTTTATTTTATGTTTATTTGTATGTCATGTGAGGGAGGATATTACCCTGTGTTTAGAAAGTATTGTATAAAGTATTATATTTAAAAAAATACTAATGATCGTAAAGAGCAAGAAAGCTCCACTCTGTAATTACTTGAAGACACGAAAAAGCGCGTGGTATGAGAACCCGGGGTGGGTGGCATCGAGTTGACCTTGACTTGCTCCGGGTAACACGATGTTGCACGCGAAGTGTAGGTAATTATTGAGAATGGTAAATGGGGAGGGAGGTAGTCTCCGGTCGACTTACACTCGCGAGGATTTCTCTGTTAACCGTCAGAAAATTAGTAGAAACTCACGTTCGATTAGGTCAGAGACCCGCGCGGATAGAGCCGTCAATCTCGTTCTTGTCTGGTGTGAAGGTGACGAGAATGTCGGGGTTCAAATACTTGTCGAGTGTACCCTAGGGGGATAATTTTTCTTAAATCTTTTTCCTCTTCTTCAATGCAAATGCACATACATTTCCTCCACAAGTATGATTTTCATAGGAAGCTTGTTATTTGAAAATTGGAAACTCATGTTGCCACAATAGCGGAAATAAAAATATCACAATGTATTTAAATTTTTAATCCAATTAGTTAATACTTCAAAGAAAAATTATATATTAATCCTTAAGTAAGTATTATTGAAAAGTTTTTCATGAACTTTTTAATTAATAAATTTAATAGAACATATTTATAAAATATCAAATTTTAGTATCTTTCCATTAGTCTTTGTGGTCGAAAGTGGATTTCCTCTAAGAATCGGGGTCTACCTTTCTCGTCCCTTATTAATGCTAAACATGCGGACATCCCGGACGGGTAGTCGAGAAAATACCTCACACATCGAGTGGAGATGCTTACATTATTCCGCGTGATAAACAGATAATAAGTCTCCACCTTGACCGGAATACGACGCGGGAATCTTGTGCTTCATCTCATTAAGGAAAAAGGAAACTATTTTTTCGGTTGACATTCAACCCAGGTCCTTCAGTTTCTCACTTTCCTTTTCCTTTTTTCTTGACGAATGACGCAGCGAGATACACATTGTAGGAGGAGGCGTGTACTTGAAGGAAGTTTATATGTGTTTTTTCACAGCGGGTTCCTCTAGAAGTGGAGTAGTACATCTATTGTTATGATTAGATATCGTGTCTAGAGGGCTCCCTCCTTTATCCCAAACTTCTCGCCCGGTTTTCTCGGTCGGATTTACATACAATCCTGGCTTTGTGAAGATGGAAACGGCTATGAAATCAAATCGGCGAACCAATGGGGCGTGGATAACGAAAACTTTTACTTTAGATTAACTTGGATTTTATTTTGTTTCCTAAGAGGCCGTCTCACCCAACGGATAGCAACCACATTAAGTAGGTAATACAGCTTGAACCAACCATCGTTGTCCGGTTTTCTGTTTTCTAATTTATAAAACGGTGGAATTGAGACCAGGTGAGACGTTTTACCATAATTCTGGCAGGCCCCGTGGTGTAGTGGTCATTGCACCTTGCTACGAACCTAGGGGTCCCGGGTTCAATTGCCGGATGGTACCTTGAGTAGTTTTCTCTTAGGGGAAATTAT
This sequence comes from Timema cristinae, assembly GCA_039000515.1. Classification (NCBI taxonomy): domain Eukaryota; kingdom Metazoa; phylum Arthropoda; class Insecta; order Phasmatodea; family Timematidae; genus Timema; species Timema cristinae. The sequence continues at coordinate 4,017 of JBCFYV010002604.1, forward strand.
CCCAACGGTCACCAGGTGGTTGGTAAATTAAGTTTAAGACTCCCACTGGACCACACCTCAATATTCAATATCATCTCATCTTCTCATTGCGGGTACGTGTATACACCCTTCATAGGCTTACTAATTACATTATAACTTAATAATTTAGTTGGGGCCGCGTGGCTTAAGTCGCTAGGCTCGCAATGCATAATAATGAATTTGACGGTGAGGTTGAGGTTTAGAGCCCAGCCAGGTGTACTGAGGCTGGTTTTCCCACACGGGTTTAGCACCGTGGTTTTCTCGTCCTCTTCCCATGAAAATGTATCTCTACTTGCTGAAAATTATCCTTCATCAAATAAAGCTTGTGTAAAAACGATATTTTAAAGTCTGCCTAGTTGAATTATTCTTCCTCTACCATGACCGTTCTAAATCCCTCCGCCCGCGTTTTACCTCACCCATGCCTCGGCAAAGAAAGAAAGAAAGCAATGACTGACGACACTTTTTTTTTAAATATCATAAGCTGCGTCTTTACAAAACAAATTTTTCCAAAACTTCAATAAGGATAATATGTTGGGAAGATTAGAAAGTACGGCACTGATGTTTAATAACTAATTATCCGTGAGAGAGTTTTGAAAAACCATTAAATCAGTGTAAACGATCGCGGATTTATTCCTTGATAGAAGTCGAGCACACTGTCTGTTCGTGCTGTCGATTTTTAAAAATTAATTTTTGTTTGACTTGTATACATAATTTATTTTTTGTTCTTTGTGAAAACATTTCATCTGCACGTCTCCGCACAAACCACTTTGTAATAAGATAATTGTTCGTCTGGTTTCGACCTTGCTCTGGGTCTTTCTTGATTGCTTTTCATTTAAACATTTACTGTTAACTCCTGAACAGCCTTTGGGCGACAGAGACATGTTATTATTTCCCGTACTATTGGAGTTATTTCCTAAAGGACTTTTAATTTCCAATACTTAGACCCCGACGTTGTTTTGAATAATTTCGTGTGCGAAAATAATTCTTAAACATATACGGTACCAAAACTATTATATCTAGTTTAGTTTATTCTCGTCTGGAAGTATAATTAACTTATATTCCGGACTCACTAGTACCTTTAATTTCAAGGATATCCACACGTTTCTTTCCACCATGTGTTTCAAATTAATTTAGAAATATCCTTTTATTTTTTCTTCTGATTCACTCTTTAGTTTGCAACCAAAAATTAAACTGCTAGAATTTTTCTTGATCTATAGGTCCAGGCTGCCCGCATATTTCTATATTTTTGAGGTAATGCACCCGCATTTGCTTGTAGGGAGAGGGTAAAACCACTTAGAAAAATAAACTCTTCAGTACACACGATCCGGACTCGAACTTAAAATTATATCTACATCGCAGGTAATCCGATCAATTGGTAGCCTAGATCCTTAGACCAAGTGACCACCGGTGCGGTTGATAATATTCTCAACATTTGAATTTATTTTTAAATATAATAGAAATTATTTTGACGTGTATAAACGTAACATGTAACGTATCGCCATGGTTTTATCAATCATTCTCTTCGAGAAACAAATAATTCCTAACTAAAACAACTGAAGAAACAAGACACTTAAAATTTCCCTAAATTAGCGGTACATTTTTAGGCGACATCGACCTAACACTCGTTGGAATGTCCCGTGTCCAACATTCAAGGTTGGTACAGGTTTTTTTATTATCATTATTATTCAGAATAGAAAGCTTGCTACAGCACAAATCACGTAGATTCGTGACTTAATTAACTTGCCTTTAGAAATAACCTACATTGAATTAGTGTTTTTTTGTTTTGTTTTTTTATATTTTGCTAAAAGTGGGCTTACTTCACCTGTCATAATAGTGGGCTGGCTGCGCTACGATTAATGTGGTTCGAGTACTGAATAAGTCACAAAGATTTTAGATTAAATGGCTTCATTTGTATAGTAATAATAATAATAATAATAATAATAATAGTAAAAATAATTTATTAACTCAGTAAGTAGGAATTTTTTTTTTTTAGTAAAATACTTAAAATTAACATTTTTAATTGCAAATTATTGTTATTTTAGTATTAAAATTTTATTTTGAGCAGAATAACCATCTATTAATTTAAGGAGTTAACGTGCTCTTAATCCCGACTTACAAACTAACTATATGGTCTTTGAATAACCTTTTAGAAAATATTAAATCATATTTTAAAAAAATTACCAGTTTTACAAGTTTACCATATTTGGCTTCCAGTTGTCGAAATTGGGCAATATCTGTCAAAAGGGAAAGATACAAAACATTTATTGGTGCATATATGCATAGGAGTAGATTTATAGTAGGATTCTGAAAGAAATAAACTTTTAAACAAATATAAATATATTTCGTGTAGTTAACATTGATAATATTTTACTATATGATTAGTATTAATGTACGTCTTCAGTTTTTAGAATTTGTAACAAATTAATTTTTAATCAATTTAAAATGTGAAAATGTATCCAATCTGCCGAAGCTCACCCTAAACTTTTTTTTTAATCTGCCTCTACCTGTGGCATTAGATAATTTACGGTAGTTGATTTACTCGTAATCATCACAAAAACACTAAAACCGTACTAACAACTAAATAACCTGATTCGGTGGCTACATCGTCTAAGGCGTCACTATCGCATTAGACTAGACTGCGATGACAGGCAAACCAGAGTTCGAATCCCGATAGGGTGTATTGAGGATTTTCCTAAATGGTTTTCCACTATCTTTCTCTGCACTTAAATGCGGGTACACTCCCTTGAAATTAAACCTTTCTCATTAGCGTAATTAGTACATATGCATGTAACCTGAATAGGTATTAAGATGCGGTGCTAAAAACAACTAAATTAACTCAAGGAAGGGTGGATTTTTCTTGAGAAGACTGTACCTAGTTTGGATTCTGGAATAAAATAACCATTTTTTTCTCCTTGGCTTCCCAGGGGACATTCATTCTAAAATCACTGGTGGAACAGGAAAAGATGTACACTGATTTCTTATACATTGACATTTGGAATATCTTTTAGAAAAAACAAACAATTTTTTTGCTGTCATCATTAGTAGCATTTTAACATACTATTATTGTTATTTTATAGGTATTTATTTGCTTTATCAAAAATGACATGCTTATTTAGATCACATGATTTGACGTATGAATATGTGAAACTATATCTATTAATTTTTTTGAAACTATCAGATGTGTGCATGCGTAAGAAAATTGAGGTATAGTTGCCATTTGGTCCATAGTGAATTATATCTTGTGTATGACACAACTGCTGTGGAAACACAACTGCAAGTACAGTTCAAACCATAGTTGAGTAAAAAGTCGGAATGAGTTATAGATAGTAGTCGCTGACCATGGTGATATAAATTTCAAATGGCATACATTTATTTTTTAAATCGGGGACAGTTTCCGAAACTTGGAGATGAACAGTCAAGTCACCTTATTAGAGGCCGTCTGAGAAGTCGACTATCTAAACTAACATGTTGCTATGTTTTGAAGGAAAGTGACTTGTTATTCGCCAAGGTGTGGCGTGGTGGTGTTGGTCAGATATGGTCAGACGGAAAGGCTTGACTGCCCACAGTGACCACGGCAGGTTGCCTAATACAGGACTAGACGTGGGGAGACGGGACAAGAGTTGAGTGCGGCCTTCGAGATTCATCGCAAACGACTTAGCTTTAGATTACATCAGAGAGTTTTGTTTTGTTTGTCAGCTTCTTACTACCCGTTCGGACTATTTTAACTATGCTAGGAGGTGTCCTGGCGGTCTAGGGGTAAGATGTCAGACCTCTGTGCTGGGGGTCCGGGGTTCAATCCTTGGTCCAGGCGCAGATTTATTTGATTACCAAACCCTTCCTTCATCTCTGACAAGACGTGTATTAATCACAACTTGTGAATGTGTGGAATGCCAGGCCTCCACCGTAGTTCGGATTCCACATTAAGCTGTAGGTCCTCCATTTCATCTCACAATCACCCTACCATTACACATTAGCGTAAGTGCTTATAACCCGAATGGGTAGTAAGACGCGATGATGATGATGATAATGATGATAATAATAATAATAATAATAATAATAATAATAATAACTATGCTAGGATGCGTATAATCTGAACAGGTAGTAAGACGCGGGGTTTAAAAAAGAACTACGTTAGGACCCGCTTCGGTCGCCGAATGATCTAAGATTGGACTGCCGGCCTCGTGATGTAGTGGTCAGTGCGTCTGGCTACGAACCTAGGGGTCCCGGGTTTGATTCTCGCCTGGTTCGTACCTCAAGTATTTTTCTCTTAAGGCCCTTGGCCCAGTCGAGTGAAAGTTTAAAATCTATTTTGTGGGATGGTTGGCGGAAGGGTGAAAGGCGTGGCTTCACAACCGACCCAAGTATCCTTCCGCGCCAACAAGAACAGATGGATCACGGAAACCGTAGATGGCGCTAGCTACCGGACAAGCATTGCGGAAAAATCATATATTTGGGGATATCAGTTTTCTTGAGAAAGAATGAAATTTTTATAGTAATATTTTCAACATCCCTTCTAAGATAATGTATCGATGTTTATTAGTCGTTACATTTTCTTATTTTTTGTTATGCAATCAGCAGTTTTCTATTAAAAATGTGATAATTATTGATATTGGATTCCTGTTAAATGTTAGAAGAGGTGTGTTTTTAAAAATAGGTATAACTTAATCAACATGCTTCTATTATTGGACAAACCATTTCCGAAAAGAAAATTGCAAAACGATAAAAAAAATTCTCGAAGATAACCGTTTGTTTCCATGGATCTGCATTTGCACGCCAAATGAAAAGGGCCAATCGCCTTAAGGTCAATTATCCCTACTGTCGCCAGAGGCTAGTATATTAGACTTAAGTTAGATCTAAGACTCCCACTGGCCCATAGCTCAATTTTCACTATCATCACGTCATCTCACTGTGAGTAGCCTATGTGTAGACACCCTCCATAGGTGTACCTTGGGCAACGCTCTGTGCCACTAGAGTGGATAATAGTCTACATATTGGCGAATGAACTGAATGTCATGTCCCTTCTGATAAGTAATGCCATACGCTAAAAAAAATATATTTAAAAAAAAGGCTTGTTGATTATGGGAAATTCGGGGTTCAAATCATGACCGCTTGTACCAAGGATTGTTTTTCCTAATCATTGGTTTTCCACTTTGCCTCCACGTAAATTCTAGTACACTCCCTCTAAATTCAACCTTAACCCTTATTTAACACAATTTATCGTATAGCCCGAACGATAAGCGAGACACGGAGACAAAAAAAAAAGCAATCTGATATTGAAGGTTATGTCACTTGAGCTGGACGTGTAGTTATGCTGTTCTAGGTTAAGTTAGTTTTTTAATTCGTGTTTTATATGACCCTGTGTTTAGAAAGTAATCATATGGATCCCTGAGTATTATCGACTGTTAACTTTTAATTTTTTGTTACATATTTCGTGACTATGTAACGTGCAGATTTGAAACTTAATGATAGGCCCATTAGCTACCAATAAGAAAAAGTGTGGCCTATGACTCGTCTGTATTTTATTGATGATCTGTTACTACCTGCTGTTTACAAACACGAGTAATATTCAGGATATCAAGGTGACGGAATGAATGCCTTTCATAAAGTCTTGTTAGAAAGGATATATACAGGCTGGTGCAGAAACGACTAGACGATTAGTAAAGGGAAAATTAACACTTTAATTGAAAAGTAAATATTCACTAGCTAAATGAAAGCAAACTACAACCTAGGCCTATACTTTTTCACATTTTGAAGATAGTGTCACTCAGGTGAACTCCACCGGACGTCAGGTGAATCTCAGCACGTTGTCCATCACTTTCCTCAACATAGGTCGTCTACTTGATTCCACCCCACCCATGTATATTTTTCTAACTAGTGCTCAGTGGCGGTGTAAGAATGACAGATTTTAGGAATAAATAATCCTATGGTTATTTTTTTTCTTTCGCAAACACACTATTCTTGTGATGACCACACATCATATCACCGTAGTTGAACATTCAATAAATTACGATATTTATCTTAGTTAAATGATTTATCAAATTACTTTAGTTCTTCAGTGTTGGTAACTTATCACCAGAAAGTGGTTAAGGGAATTAACCATTCCACAATCTTTAGTTTTTAATATTTAAATACATTTTATTTGTTGAGTATATTTTTCTATCCATCTACCAAATATTTTCATTTTATTTTGATCTAAATATTCTATCTATCTCTTTACCGCTTTTCTACTGAAGTGGGGCACTTACCTAGTTCAACGATTTCCTAACATCACAATACATAAGTAACCTCCCTAAAATTGTATACGTTTGTTTTATTGTGGATCACTACCTGTCCGGGCTATATATTGATAAAGCTAGTGTGGTAAGAGATCGTAGTTGGAATCCCGGTAGAGTGTACTGAGAGTGGATTTTCATAAATGTTTTTCCACTCGCCTTCCACACAAATACAGATGAACTATTTCTAAATTCAACCTTTCTCATACCTAACACACTAGCGTAATTATTACATATGAGTATAATCCGCCAGAGTAGTGAGACGCGGTGACAAAAAAAAAGTTCAATGAATGAGATCTTTCAAGGTCAAACGAACTATCTCATTTTACTTAGTATGCACAGTAGTTAGAAAGTTGTTTGCCGTCATTGTCTTGTCGAAAATGTTCACTCATTACTACCTTAAAAGCTACATGACTGGTATTATTACGTGTTTTAATTGAAAACACGTTTTATAGTTTATACAATAATATTACTGTAATCCATCTTATAGTCGCCCTCGGTGGTCTTGGAGTAAGGTTCTCATCTCAGGACCTGATGTTCGTGGGTTCAAACACAGCCGGGATTGACGGATTTTTATCGAGCGATAAAATCCGTAGCACAACTTCCTTAGGAGGCTAAAGCCCATGTCGATTGTGGCATGTAAAAGAACCCTGGAAGGTATGTGAAAATATATTTCCCTGCAGAATTGGTAGACCCTTTCGCTCTAGCTCATAGAAACTCGTATGCTGATAATCAGTCGGTTCAGAAAGTGCACGTTAAACACCTCAAATAAATGAAAAATAATTTTTTTAAATTACTGATTTAACTTGCATTTTTTACAACCAAATGATTACATAAGAGCACTACTTAGAAACCAACTATCCCTTCTCATGACAATGATTAATCAAACAACCCTGGGTTCTATTCTGGATGGGGTTGACGAATACATTTATTTCTTGTACACGGTTTGTTCTGTTTTCCAATTATGACATATTTAGGTACTAAAACTGAGTGTGTAGTATTTGATGTACTAGGTTAAGTTAGTAAGTCGTGTGCCGATTTAATCTGTGTATTTAAAATGTAAACGTTAATTATCCCAACTAAAATATAAACTAACGAGTTGGGTTGAGCAGACCCGCATAGTACTCACGTTAGAGGTATTGTATAAACACACGGGGCACGTTCCAGAATAAATGTAGGCCTATATATTTAGAACCGGATCTTACTTGTGTACACATATGGAAATGTACCCAACGAGAGAGTGGGAAAACATTAAGAATAAGCACCCCGGGTACATACGTCTTGGATTAGAACCTCGACCTCCTCATTGCCAGAAATCTAGATTTAAACCACATACCCACACGTGCGGATCTATTTTTGAGTTTGATTACGCTTTAATATTAATAAAAAAAATTAAACGTTTGTAAAAAAAACCCTTTACATAATGTAATAGTAGTTTTAGTAAAGGGAATCATTAGTGTGTGTGTGTGTGTGTGTGTGTGTGTGTGTATATACATATATATATGTATATACATATATATATACATATATATATATATGTATATACATATATATACATATATATATATATATATATATATATATATATATATATATATATATATATATAGAGAGAGAGAGAGAGCGTGTTCATAAATAATATATATATACTGTGTATATATATGAACACTATTAAAATTAGGCCCACAAGCAAGATTTTCACATCACTTTTAAAATTTGGAAAGGAATGTGTGTATACAGTTGACTTTTTATAGTAAGTACTTTATCCGACAGCTGAAAAGCTATTGGATCTACTTTCACGTACTCAAACGATGATTCATGTTATCTGTAACTATCACTTTTGATACATATTATTAATATACCTATTAAGTAACATTAATAATATGATAAAATGCCATCAGTTTTGGCATAGATTTGTATTTTTAAAAGACCATTCCTTCATACAAACATTGGATATACATACAAAATTGTGCGAGCTGTTTGAAAATTTGACCTGTCATTTTAAGAATTCCCAGTTCCAAATGTAGCCGATTGCACGTTAAATCACCCAGATTGACATTTTGTTTTAAGATGGTTTGGTTCGTGATAAAACAATCAGTTCAGAACCAATGTGTGTAAAGTATCGCTGTTGTTAACCGACAAAGCTAGTGATAGTTGTGAAGGTCGAGCAAGGTCGTAGCTCAGAACGTCAGGTGAGTAACCGCCGCGTTACAGACAAGAAACAACAACGGCTTGGCAAGTCCGTATGGCCTAGGCTCAGACACGATGCCAATGAGTTCAATAGTGGCACCTTGCCTGAGTGGGTACCCGTCATTTGGCCTAAAAGGCATTTGGCCTAAAGTGTAGGCTAAACGCCTTTAGGCCAAATGCCTTTAGGCCAAATGCCTTTTAGGCCAAATGCCTTTTAGGCCAAATGCCTTTAGGCCAAATGACTTTAGGCCAAACGCCTTTTAGGCCAAATGCCTTTTAGGCCAAACGACTTTTTGTAAAGTTAATTTTTAGACCATTTATTAAAATATGTTTTGCTGTCTCCTGAAACATTCGTTAAGATTTGTAGTGATGCTAATAGATGGCGAGGTGTGTAGTGTTTAGTTAAATAGTATATACTACCGTTTCAAAATATATTAGTTTTTTCTCAATTTACTACTTCCCAAGGTATAGCAGCACGTCCATTAACCTGTAGTACCACTTTTGTATGTTGAACTTTTTACATTGCCAAGGTTTTGTACTAATTTTTGACAAGCCATCTTGTTAATGTGGGGAGTGCCAGGCCACCACCGTGGTTCGGATTCCACGTTAAACTGTAGGTCCTTCATTTCATCTCACAATCACCCTACCACTACACATTAGCGTAAGTGCGTATAACCCGAACGGGTAGTAAGACGTGGTGCTAATAATAATAATAATTTTTGTACCGTTTTGTACCAGAAATAAAAAGTTTTGTACCCGTACCGTTTTTTATTAATTAGCACATACATGTGGTTACACCATTTTAATAATTTTGTTTTATTTTGAATTTTGAATATATTTTTTTTAAGTGCCAAAGTATATTTTATCAGTCTTTCTAAGTATATTTGTTTATTAATTTTGCTAAATGAATTAATCAATCATTCATTTTTTTATAATCATATTAACTTACTCGAGTTTGCCCACGGCTTCGCTCACATTTAAGTTGGGTAAATTATCTTATTTGTAGCAAATCATCTAAACCAGGTTTTCTCAAACTCTATACTCTTGAGCCTTATATGAACATAAAATTAATTGTTAAGACTCTTATTCTTAGAATAAAATAACTTGTTTACGTTAAAATACAAAAATGAGACATTTATTATTTAATTGATTTAGTTATTTTCTGATAAGAGCTTTGTAGAAGTTTATAAAAATAGTAAGGTTTTGTAAGATATTAATTAATTTTATTGCTTCATAGGCCAAACAGAATATTAATTTTTTAGTCAATCATAATTTAGGCAAGTCGAAAGAAGTGAGAAATTGGTTCACACCTCATCTGAAATCCCTTCGCGCCTCACAGTTTGAGAAACCCTGATCTAAACTACCAAAAATACAATTTCAGACACGTATGAGGCGAAAACTTTGTATGTTGATGAAGCCACAAATTAACTACTACCTATAAGAAGTAATATTCTATTTTATAAATATATATATAATCTATTTTATATATATATATGCAGTCTTTGCATCAATATTTGCTCGCTTACGCAGAGACATTGTTGAAATGAACAATAAAAGAAATAGTTTAAATTTACTAACTAAACATGAATTAATTTGAAAGAATCACTCTAGTACTAAGCACCTCAGCTTATCAAATAAATTGTTCTGTTAGTAATTGTTTCTATTGGTTTTTGAAAATTTTCCCTTCTCCTCCCCAATCATAATTTCTCTAACTCCCATTTAAACACATAGTTTTAAGAATACTTTCTTTATCTATAGTTGTTCTTCTACCTGCCAGCCAAATTTCGATTTTAAACTATAGATAAAAGGTTTTTTATAACTCCCCCCGCCCCTCCCTTGATTTCATGGAGTTACATTTTAAAATGCTCAGACTTATTAGTTATTTGGAGTGGTGCATTTACGGGCATGCCAAAATTCAATTTTTAACGACACTGCACTGAGATGTAGTAGTTTCTATTAATTTTGTAGATTTTGGATTCCTTATTCCCAACCCACTTTGAGAAATTTAGAGTCTAACGTTATTTAGGCTACCTGGGATTTGATTTATCTTTATTTATCTGTCAAAATTTTATTTTTTTCCTAATCTCAAAAAGTTTTTTTCTCTATTATACTCCATCACGACTATTTCTCAGAATGCAATATTAAATAATAATAATAATAATAATAATAATAATAATAATATTATTATTATTATTATTTATTATTATTATTATTATTATTATTATTATTATTATTATTATATGTAAATGTATATTTGTGTTGTTTCCCGTACCTAATTAATAAATTTAAATTCTTTACAATACAGAGAAGTAATTAAATATATTAGTTTTTGAAAATGTTGACCTCCAAGCTCCCCTTCCTCCTGCAATTACTCAACTCACTGAGAAATTTCAAGTTTTAAGGTTTATTTGGTCATCTTGATGGGTCCTTCCTTATACTAAGGCTACTAGAGTTGTAGGGAAGGCTCGTTCACTTTACCGGCCAGCATTCAGCTCTACCCTAACACGCAGCGCTGCTGTAACGTCTGATCGTAACCTAGCCAAGTTTGCTTCTGTTCAGATCATGTGACTGTGTAGTGCAGCACTTTTTTTAAATTATTATTCAGCACCACGTCTTACTACCCGTTCGGGTTATACGCCTAAGTACTAACTACGCTAATGGATTAGGAATTGGGAAGGTTGAATTAGTGGAAGTGAACCCGCATTTGCGTGGAGGGAGAGTGGAAAACCATTGAGGACCCCCCCCCCCGGTTCACCCGACTGAGATTCAAACCTCGATCTCCCCATCCTCAGCAGTAGATCTCAACACGACTAGCGCGTTAGCTATCTACGCCACCGAGGCGGGTGCGCTCGTTACTAACTTCTTATTTATGTCAAGTATGCTTCCAAAGTCAATGTGAATAGTAAATTTTTGTATGTGTATTATAAGCTTTCTTATTATTTATGCGTGAAGGATTACGAAAAGTGTCATACCGATACTAAGAAAATGCCGGGTAAGCGTTGTATCGTTGCCGTATGCAATAAAAGTAATCTAAGAGATATGGTGTTATACACAATGACTTCCCTAAAGATTCTGATGTCAGATGAAGATGTATTCCCTTCTGAACGAGATGGAAAATGGAGTCATGATTCATATTTTATTTGCTCATAACATTTTTTCACCTAATGAATATGAACAAGACCTTCAGTCCTAACTGCTGTAATTTCCTTAAAAAAGCAAATTAAAATCGCCCTTATTTGTGATGTCTCCGAAAATGTTATCCAAGGGGAAAATATATCACCCGTGAATCTAGGCATTGTATTAGATTTACGAAACAAATAGTAAGTGGTTTCATGGCGTGTAAACATGTCACCCCCAATAGTTTTACTTTATGGAAAAGTCCCTTCTATAGTGAATTTAATGATTTGTTTAAATAGTTTACTTAACTGCAAGATTTCACATATGCATTTTATAACCTTATTAAACAAATCGATCTTGCTTCATTAATGTGGACAGTAGTCTATAAGAAAAATCTCCCCATGCAAGGTGGATATAGTTTTATGTTATCCGTGCCATCTTAAAACATACTTTAGAAACATTATTTCTAAATTTAATAAATCACGTGGCTGTATGACACACATGAATATGTTTTTGTACAAGAACATAGTTTATTGTAGTACATGAACAAATGTATATAGTACGCAAGTTAATGAAAGCATTAAGGTATTTGGTGACGTAAATGTTCACTTAAATTATGTGTTAACTTTTCAATATAAATTTAATAACCCTCTTGTAGGTAGGCCTATTCATAAACCAATTTGTAGTATAGTGAAAATCTTGAATTTATATTAATGTTCAACTGAGTGTGTCAAACTATATATTTAAAGGGTAATATTAGATTCAGCTATATTTGTGTTATATAAGTTGGTAATAATATATGCTCCCCTCAAAGTTGGAGATAATATGTGTGTCCTCCACCTATATCCCCCACCCGCCCCCCCTCAGTTGGAAATAAAGTTGTCCTCTAAGATTGAAGTTCAAATCCCAGCCGGGTGTAACAAGGGTATTTTTCCCTAAGATGGTACCCCACTCTCAATATACGCAAATGTAGGTATATTCAATCTAAAATGTAACATTCCTCATTCCTGGTTCATTAGGGTAAATTGATGTATGTGTACAACTCAAACGGGTAGTAAGTCACAATGAAAAAAAAAACCTATTGTGATGACTATCAAGAGTATCGGCGAAGCTTTATAATTGTTGGGCGAGGTAGTTTGTAAAAACACTATTTTTAAGGAGTTTTTAGGTGCTTGACTCCAAGCCAGTGGAAAATATTTGAAAATGGAATGCCACTAAAAGCTATTTGGGGTGTTCCTTAAGCATTTAGAAATAATAATAGATTGTTATATAATCTTTTTGAAGTTTGATGCAAACCATCTTTCAGCTTCAAATTCAAGTATATCAGAGGGAAGTTTAACAAAATGGAGGGAGGCACATTTCGATGGGGGGAGAAAAATTTGGTAATACCCCACCCTATCAACCCTTCCCTCTTTCCCAGTTCACGCTCAATGAGTGACACTCGATATAAAACTAGTGACAGACAAACCGTAGAATGTAGATTATTTCCTCAGAGTCTGACAAACTAACTTAAATCTAGAACAAATACAACATCCAGCCCCCTGACAGTTAATTCATCATTGTGAAAGGGGAAAAGCACAGTCAACCAATGATACGTTTTTCGGACATTCCGGGAATCGAACCCGGGACCTTTAGCTCAGTATACAAACACGCTACCAACTGAGATAAAGTGTCGGACTGTGTATTGAAATCAACATTTAGTACGGTTTATGTGTTGTTAGCAAAATAATTCTATATTACGTGATAAAAAAATTACACCTCTGTACACAAATAAACACTGGTACGTTGGTATTAACGCTATAAACTACCTGATCTCATAAGTCATCGCACTCAAAATATAACTTGTTTTTAAGTGACGCGGAGGTCGGGGTGTAGTGTAGTTCTTTTATATTCATTCAAGTATTAAATTATAAAAGACTTGTGAGATTTAAATGTATTTATTGAATGATCATAATACTAGTGTAAATATTTTTATGAGAGTTCGGCCATTCATTTTTTCTGGTACAAAGGCTCCTTCGGTCTAAAATGTGAGAACCCCTGGTCTAAGTCAATATATGTTAATGTGTTGAATAACACGCTCGGTAGCTTTGTCAGTTCGAAGTACTTTAGTATTAATTTTAACCGAAATTGGGTGGGGTGCGAGTTATCCTGAAGTCTCTATATAAGCGAGGTCCTCGGTGTAATAACCCATATCTTGTGTTAAGAAACTTAAAAACTAAAACGAACTTAACTACCAGAATGGTGGCTACTAGCTATATACATTTTCTTGTATACAATGTATGGAAGCTACTATGGTTGTGCTTTTTTCAAATGAGAATATAAGTGGCACTTTTAATATGTGTGTGTTTTGAATATAAAGTCTTAAACCAAGTCTTAAAAAGGAGCCTAAGTATACGACTCATCTTCTGTGTCTAATGTTTTAGTTATAAAGTAAATAATTTATGTTTGTATTGAAATTATTAGGGGTTATGGGGGAAGGTGCCCCGTTTACTCCACCCCAATGAGTGCGCCACTGGTTCTAAGTAAACGCTTAGTTAGAGGTCATTTTATCATAGATATAATTTATTTATAAAATATTATAGTTATTAAAATGGTTTTTATGAACTTATAACGCCCCTTTTTCTCGTCAAATGAAAAAATCAAAAGTATATCCATTAGCTTTTATTTAATTAAAGGGTAACAAACTTTTAGTTCAAAACCCTTTAAAAAAGGTTTAGATTATATATATATATATAGTTAATAATGAATACTTTTTGAGCCAGTGTGTTAAAGGAGTCTCTCATTTTATATTATTAAGTCAACATAGTAAGTATAGTATTTATCTTAAAAATGTTAAATAAAGTTTAAATGTAATTATAATTATACAAAAATGTACATTTGTTATATTTGAATATGATGTATTTTCACTGTCTAAAATATGTTTTTCAAGTAAATAGAGTAAGCTCTAGTAGTGTTGTTTTTTCATTGTATCTTCACGCCAGTCAATGCTTTCCACATTTAATAGCAATTAGAAGGTAGGTATGAGGAAGATAGAATTATGAGAAGTACCCTCGTTTGCGGGGAAAAACGGGAAACCATTTAGGAAAAATTACCTTAAGTACATCGTGTAATTGAGCAGGCGCGGTATGCACATTTTTTTCCTCGATTCATTATTTTATAGTAAAAATCTTTCTTTCAAAAATGAAGATGAAATACATATTTAAAAAAATTAGATATCACTAAACTTTACACAAAAATATACAAATCAATACATTATTTAATCTATATAAAGCAAAGGATGAAGCAAGACAGAGGTACCCGCCAACAACTCGTGAAACTCAAAACAAATTATGTTAGTGGGTTTGAAAAAGAACCAAAGGAAAGTTGCCGGGGAACAATGAATTTTTGTTATGGTTTACTTCAAGGTCGTTTGCTATTATTAGGAATGGAGGGAGGAAAGGACTGCTGCCTAATCCCACCCTTCAAAGTACCTTGTAGAGTGCGACGGAGAAGAGAGAAAGAGTAGATTTAGCCTGTTTGCCACGTAACTCAAGTTAGCCCACCACATTACTGAAAAAAACCTTTTCTGTCTAATCGTTTGTGCTCTATTTGTGCTCATATGTGCCCGAACATGAACATTTGTGCTGTGAAACTTGTCAATTTAGAAAATATTTAATGTGGTGGGCCAACTTGAGCTCAAGCTAGCCCACCACATATTGAAAAACACAACATAACAAAATTTATTTAAGTCAATCCATTGTGCTCCATTTGTGCTCATACGTGCCCGAAAATGAACATTTGTGCTTTAAAATTATAAAATCTAAAGAACAATTAATGTGGCGGGCTAACTTGAGTCTTCCTTATACCATAACCTGTAGAAAAATTGAATTCAAGCAGGCCCGCCACATTTTTAAATATCAATGTAACAAAATTCTGTTTTCACCATTCGTTTCTTTTTCGTTTGTGCTCATATGTGCCCAAAAATGAGTATTTGTGCTCTATAATTAGAAAATCTAGAAAACAGTTAATGTGGTGGGCTAGCTTGAGCTCTAGTTGGATCGCCTTCATTAAATGTTATCTAAAAGGCCTAGATTCACAGCCCTAACGTTAATTTTCGGGCACATATGAGCACAAACTAAGAACAAACGAATGGTGAATACAGAATTTTGTTACATTTATATTTAAAAATGTGGCTGGCCAGCTTGAACTATATTTTTCTACAGTTTATGATATAGGGAAGGTTCAAGTTAGCCCGCCACATTAAATGTTCTCTAGATTTTCTAATTTTAAAGCACAAATGTTCATTTTCGGGCACATATGAGCACAAATGGAGCACAATGGATTGACTTAAATAAATTTTGTTATGTTGTGTTTTTCAATATGTGGTGGGCTAGCTTGAGCTCAAGTTGGCCCACCACATTAAATATTTTCTAAATTGACAAGTTTCACAGTACAAATGTTCATGTTCGGGCACATATGAGCACAAATAGAGCACAAACTATTAGACAAAAAAAGATTTTTTTTCGGCAATGTGGCGGGCCAACTTGAGTCACGTCTGTTTGCATCCAGGCTATAAGAGTGTCACTTTTTGGAATGGGAGAACACAAGCGATCCTAGCGGTGAGATATTTTTACCAACCAAAGCTCGTCAGATTTATCCCTCTGGCCTCTGCTGCAGCCATTGGCATTTCGGAGGTCCACTTGCTTACATCGTACGTTTTTCTTGCCCTAGGAAGTTATTATCCTGTAAAGGCTACCACATTTTGTATTTTTACGTTTTATGAAGACTTAAAAAAAGACCAACGACAATTCCATAAAATCTTTTGTATTTTTTTCACAAGTTGAAATAATTCCTGAGAAGCTTTGCAAATTACTAGGAGGGAAATTAGTATATATTTTTTAAACAAAGGACCTATTTGTGTTAACATAGCCCATGTTGTTAATAATATCACCGTAATAAAAATAGTTACACTGTTTGAAAAAAAATAACTGTACTAATTTTATATAATAATAGTTATAATAATTCTAACAATAATAATAATAGAGTTAAGGATCTAGTCAAAACCATAATTTAAGTTTATATATATATATATATATATATATATATATATATATAATATGACCATTGTAATATTTACTGGCAAAATTTATTTAATACGTCACTATTATTTATATATTAATTATTAATACAATAGATAAAAAAAAATATGTTCATATATATCTCAGTAGCGCTAAACGAAAATCGGGCGTCACTTCAGACAAATTTAAAGTGGGTGAGTTGAATATTGGTTTCCACTTTCATTTTGCCTTTCGGAATAAGTTGTCAAAAGTCCCCATAATTTGAATGTACGCATATAATTTTACCGAGCGTAAACGATGCTGAGAATGGGATTTTCTTATTGTTTTTCGTTAACTTTATGACCGTTAGATATATTAACAAGGAAATAATATCGGAAATCTATATATAAAAAAGGTGATATAGTGTTTTGTGAACTACTGATCTAGTTGTATGTAGGATATTGTCAATGTTTTTAGAAATATTGTAACTACCTTGCATCAGTTGTGCTATCTATATTCAGATGAAACAACTAACAGTACCTTTTACTTTCCGAAGATAACCGAAGGTTTTAAATTTAAATTTTAGGCCAAATGACTTTAGGCCAACTGCCTTTTAGGCCAAATGCCTTTTAGGCTAACTGCCTTTAGGCCAAATGCCTTTAGGCCAAACGCCTTTTAGGCCAAACGCCTTTTAGGCCAAATGCCTTTTAGGCCAAATGCCTTTAGGCCAAACGCCTTTAGGCCAAACGCCTTTTAGGCCAAATGACTTTTGGTTTCATTTTTAGGCCAAATGCCTTTAGGCCAAATGCCTTTTAGGCCAACTGCCGCGTCCCCGCCTGAGTCTCTGTTGCGGATTTTTGGTTCATACTTTTTAACACTTTATATCCATTACTCTTTCCACTTTGTGGTCTTGGTCAGTGTTTTATTCAAGCCATATATTTTCCACTACCGGCTTGCTAGGCCTGTCGTAGCTTCATATACCTTATAATCTATCTTAAGGCTAGTACAGGGACAGCATCCAGACCCCGATAGTTAATTTACTGTGCAAGGTTAAACCCACATCTCACCAATGATATATTTTTCGGCCATGTCAGTAATCGAACCCGGGACACTGAGCCCAGTGGATAGACACGCTACCTTCTAGATAAGGTGTCGGATTAGTTTTAACACTAAAGGTATTTAAAAGCGTATTCCAAGAGGTAGAAAGAGGATCACCCCAAAATAGGGGAGGGAGGTCGAATAGAGCAGTTTTTCCCAGACCCCCAACCGCTCAAATACCCCGCCTGTACAGCGGCAAATCTAGAATAACCTCGATACAATCAAGGAACGCATCAAGGTTATTCTAGGCAAACCACAACACACGTGTATACGTCCACCTGTGTACTAATTACGCAAATGAGTTATGGTTGAGGACGGTTTGAATTTATAGGAAGTGGATCCGTATTTGCTTGGAGAGAGAGGGAGAAACTATGTAGGAAAAACTACCCTCAGTACACCCGACCGAGATCGATCCCCAATACTAGTAGTATAGTCTATAGTAAGATTGACGTCTTAGACCATGTTGCCACCGAAGCGGTTTGTACAAGCTAATGTGTGTATCCATTTATTTGTAGCACCACAACTCGCTGCGTGTATCGAGGGTGGTTTTACACTCTACCTCCATGCAAATGCAGGTACAATTCTTCTATAGTTAACCTTCCCTATCCTTAATACATTAGTGTGATTATGCTACTTATGCTTATAACACGAACTGGGTAAAACGTGGTAAAAAGTAATGTCATATTTGACTGCCTATGTAGTCTAGTGGTTGTCTACAGATCCAGAGGTCCCGGGTTCGATCCCTGGTGCGTCCAGATTTTTCTGTGTAGTACTGGGTTTAGAACGATATCAACTCCTCCTCGTGAGGACAAATGAGGAGCTACTTAAACGATATAGTAGCAGCTCTTGTCTAGAAAACTGAAATTTATGGCCACAGAGTTCGTTGTGCTGACTACATGGCACCCTCTATTCACAAATGTGGGCACATACATCGCCAGGAGATGGTGGCCACTCGGTTGGGGTGGATCAATTACGGTTTGATGTTATGCAGTTTTTTCTTTAACCTATTTAATTCGATCATTTGATGTATTGCGGCCTCCCTCAAACACTTTCGTGGGCGCCACTATAAATACCACTGATGTATGGTATTTCCGTTATTTGTCTAAAAGAAAGTTTTTGAAGAGACACGTATCCTTTAGGCAATGTTCGTCTGACCTACAGACAATGTTGACAATAGCCTGATTTTGTTGGAAAGACCGTTCTGGAAGGCCTTATCTCGAACCAGAATCCTAATGTGTAGTAGTATTTTGATAGCATAAAAGGCCTTTCAGACTGGTAGTAGGAAGTCCTTTCTTGAAGGTCTTATGTCACATGAATATACTACTATACAGTAGGATTCTGGTTCGAGATAAGGCCTTCCAGAACTTGGATTCTTACCAAAATCATGGCACACAAGTTACCCACAGGAGTAAAATAAAAAACCTCCAAAGACATTGCCCGGACAAGGACAAAAGACATTCTGCACGGTTAATTGTCGACAACACGACTGTTATTATTATATCATGCTTTTCTCTTCTCAGTGACGCATGCAGGGGAAGCTAAAACAGGGAAAAAATAAAGGATTTCTAATTGTTTTCATAAAGAAACAAATACATTTAGTATTTCCTCTCCCAAAACAAGTAATAGTTTGTGTGATCTTAACGAACACATGGTTTTTATTAGCACATGCTCTAAAACTAACTTTGCCTAGGACAACACAAATCTTAGCAACACTTAACTAAAGCGCAATAAATTGTAATATTTGCACAATATTTTAAACTCAGACGCAAATGTCACATATCAGTTATATAACCAGTTATAGGCGTACTGTTTATGTAACGGCCATTATTTTTATGTTTGCTTTAACACCCCTCTCCACTTATCGTAACTTTTAAACTAATTTGTGAATCTCAACCAAACTTGATTAAAAAAAATCATAACAAGGATTATTAATGATAATAAGATGTATCGATGGGTATGCGGACTAAATATCAGGCTCATATAGTTTATTTCACTGTTAATGAATTGGTCAGGGATCGAATCCCGGTCGGGTGTTCTGAAAGTATATTTTTCTAAATGCTTTCCCTCTCTTCCATCACGTAAACGCGGGTCTTATAAGCCCTACCTTCCTCATCCTACCCCATTCGCGTAGTTAAAATGCTTACATCCTGGACGAGGGGTAAGATGCGTTGGGGAGGGGGGTGGACTTATTTATATAAGTAGATATGAGGAGGATAGCTTGGTAGAATTGCACTAACATCAACGCGGAGGAAAATGAGAATATTCCATTGTAAAATATTACAACTTAGTAGTACTTAGGTATTATTAACTACCTATTTATATAGCCAAAAAAAGCTATAGTCATAATTTTATTTTTGTCTCAGACTAACGCTTTAATTGATTAATTTAATGTTTGACGACATTTTAATATAACTTTTTCGTAATTTTATTTCGGTGATAAAAAATAATATACATTAAAAAAAAGTGCTTGGTTTCATTATAGAAATATTCTTGACTACACAAGTTGCTCTTTTATCACATTTCCAAACATGAAAATATAATCTCAATCATTTATTTCGATTCAGATGAATATTTACCAATATTGTTTAAATTTTATGGTTCTGTTGGTCTTGCACTAATCAAATCCCGCCCAACCATTATTTGCTAAATAATTAGTTCAGTTGTCTCACATGCCACAATACATAACTAAACCGGTCATTATGAGTCTACATTAAACTCTCATAATGCACGACCATTCTATTAACAATTGATATTCTAAACTCGCTCGAGAAAGTATTTTCACGACAAGTTTAACTATTACCTTTCCAAAATACGTTCGCCAAAGTTTTGTTTCCTTTCCAACCAACATTTCAAATACTCTCCATCTACGGTAGGAATGTAGGTGACAGCTAGTAAAAGTTACCAGACCTATATATTCTCGTGTATCCAATCGCCATGATCTTCAAGATATGATGTTGATTTGTTGTCACTTTTGACAGTCAAAACTTACACAACAAACCATTTTAACTATGTTTTTATTTGAATCATTTTTACATATCCTTCTTATTATCTTTCAATTACCACCACTCCTATAGCGAATTGACTTTAGAAATATAACTTTTAATAATAGTAGTCAAGCCGGTCTTTGAAGTTCAATTTGAGCAAACTAGAATAGAAGTGACACGAGTCCAGATGAAATTAAGTACCGATAGTTATTATTATTATTATTATTATTATTATTATTATTATTATTATTATTATTAGCACCGCGTCTTACTACCCGTACGGGTTATACGCACTTACGCTAATGTGTAATGGTAGGGTAATTGCGACATGAAATGTAGGACCTACAGTTTAACGTGGGATCCGAACCACGATGGAGGCCTGGCATTCCACACATTCACAAGTTGTGAAGTACCGATAGGGCACCGACAACCAGTAGTTAAGGTGTGGTAGAATGGAACGAGAGTTAAGTTCGTAATTTTTCAGTTTTTATAGTAAAGTAAATAAAATATTGCTTCAGCAGATACATTTAAAGGGTTTCCACGTACCTGTAAAACAGGGAAAACAGAAGGAAATGTTTGTATCTGAAAAAAAAGTTAAACCACAGGTAATTTCACAACTAAAATTGTGAATATGTGCAAACTTTAAATAATAAATAGTAGAGAAGAACTAAGTAAGTACACTGATTCGAATACAATTCTCTTATATTCATCGCCCTTAACCTCCCCTCCTCCCCCTCATTTTTCCTCCCTGAAACATTAGGTCAAGGTAAAATTATCCCGAAAAAAGGTCATTCCATTCCTTCGGTCAAAAAAGTTTGGGAACCCCTGCTCTAAGCTACTCTCCAGGATACTTCTGGCCCACTCCGGTCGCCGCAAGGTCTAACGCGCCACTCTTGCATCAAACTAGACTACCGATGATGGGGAGATCAAGGTTCGAATCTCGGTCGGGTGTACTGAATGTAGCTATTTTCCAACACGGTTTTACACTCTCCCTCCACTCAAATGTGGGTACACTTACTATAAATATAACCGTTCTAATCCCTAAAACCATTAGTGTAATTAAAACAAAAGCGTACAACCCGAACGGGTAGTAAGACGCTGTGCTTAAAAAAAGCTATTTGTGGTTATATTTGAGTCCACCTGGAACGCTCCACGAGAGAGTGGTAACTCACGTACGTACGTGGAGAATGTCAACAAGGGAAGGAGAGTGTGTCTTGTTGGCGCAGAGGAGAGGATCTCGCACGCGTCTGTCTCACAGTCACATTGTTTGGCTCTGTGCTTGCCAGCTCCCTCCTTCACATACTTTCTGAACGTTACGCGACTTATTCTTACTTGAATTTCACTACCTGAAGTACACTTTCTAAACACGGGTGTGTAACAACACGCAACTTACAAACTAACTATCTACCACAGTTACATCTTGTTTGGTTCGTCTGTGACGGAAGAGGTCTGGGCTCGAAACCTTGATGGGTATAGCGAGGTAATTTATCCTCACTCTTTCTCTATATGAATGTGGGTCAATTACCTCTAAAGGCAACCTTCCTAATCTACACCACATTAGAGTAAATATGCGGATAGCCCGGACGGAAAGTATTATTATTATTATTATTAGCACCGCGTCTTACTACCCGTTCGGGTTACACGCACGTACACTAATGTGTAATGGTAGGGGTGATTGTGAGATGAAATGGAGGACCTACAGTTTAACGTGGGATCCGAACCACGGTGGAGCCTGACATTCCCCACATTCACAAGTTGGGATTAATACACATCTTGTCAGAGGTGAAGGAAGGTTTGGTAATCAGATAAATCTGTGCAGGGACCGAGGATTTAACCCCGCACCCCCAGAAGTCTGACACCTTACCTCTAGACCGCCAGGTCACCCGGAAACTAATAAAAGTTTGAATGTAGTATTGAATAACGAGACTAGCCTACACAAATATCACAAACACCGCCTGGGATCTTCCTTACGCACTCAGCCACATACATCTCCTCCAGGCCTCTAAAGTGCACGTGATCGTTTAGATGTGATCATCTAGATGAGAGTACCAAACACCTTCGTGAGGCTTTTGTTCGAATCCCAGGTGGGAGATCCGAATTTTGTCTTGACTTGGGATGCTAGTAGGTAAAATATTTTCTATTGGGAGTTATGTTTTAGTAGTCTTAGCGCTTGAACGCCAGTGCAATTGCTATTAAAATATCATCCTAGCTTAATTCAAGATAAACACCACGAGTGGACTCAAGACTCGATTCACAGTGGTAAATTTCCGGCCCTTCCGTATATAGAACCGGGCATGCGTGCTACTGACTCATATGAGTCGTT
Source organism: Timema cristinae (assembly GCA_039000515.1). Taxonomy (NCBI): domain Eukaryota; kingdom Metazoa; phylum Arthropoda; class Insecta; order Phasmatodea; family Timematidae; genus Timema; species Timema cristinae. The sequence goes on from JBCFYV010002604.1 coordinate 27,055, forward strand.
GGGCTGATCGCGGTTCACTTTAATTCATCTTCACGCTCTAATAATCTCACTGATACCACATAAGAACTGTAATAATAATAATAATAATAATAATAATAATAATAATATTTAGCACCGTGTCTTACTAACCGTTCGGGTTATACGCTTTAAGTACTAATTACTCTAATGGATTAGGAATTGGGAAGGTTGAATCAGAGGAAGTGAACCCGCATTTGCTTGGAGGGAGAGTGTAAAACCATTTAGGAAAAACCACCCCCAGTTCACCCGACCGAGATTCGAACCTCGATCTCCCCGTCCTCAGCAGTTGAACTCAACACGACAAGAGCGTTAACCAACTACGCCACCGAGGCGGGTCATAAGAACTGTAAAAACAATAGTTAAATAATAATAAACCTTCCAATGAAGTTTCAGTAATTATATTTAAATATCTAAAAACTAGGCGCGGCTCTTAATTATGTGTCTGGCAAGTCTCACATTGGCTTAACACCAAATTGGTTTCAATTCTAAAGTTGATCAAATATTAATTGACAGGTAATATAGGAAACCTGACATATAAAGGGCGATAGTCCAGTGAGGTCATCTCGTTGTATGGCTAAACGTAATTAGCACAACCGCAGCAAGTGTTTTTATAGCGTCCCAAGGTTTCAGTGTTGTTGCGTGGTATGCACTGATTGGATTGACAATTCACACCTCGGGTTTGATATTAAAATAACTAGTATGTGCTTATTAGGATATGTCTCATGGGATTTTATTTTATAGCATGTGTGCCAACCTTTCATCTTTATACTAACATATAATTTAGTAAAGGACGAATAACATTTAACACAAACCACATTATACAAAATTTGTTTAAGGTACACCTCAATTTTCTTACGGTTGGATATAACTGAGGAGCTAACAAAGTTGCTAGAATTACTTTCACGTACCGGTATTCATCTTACGTCAAATTAAGTTATCTGCAGCTGTACATTTTGAAAGGTATTAATAGGATCAATACCTCTTTTAAAAATAACTCCATGGCGTCATCCCGCAATCAAGCCATACCGACCGAGTGGCCGCCCTCTGTTGGTGACGATAGTACCAATTTATGCAGGTACAAGGTGTCGTGTAGTCAGCGCAACGAACGAAACCTCTGGGCGTTAATCTCAGTTTTATAGATAAAACCGCTACTTTTTAATTCAAGTATATCCTCATTTGTCCTCACGAGGCTGAGTTGATCCCGTTACAGAATCACTGCTTCACAGAAAACCTGTAAGCGCTGAGGATCGATCCCGGGACCTCTGGTTCTATAGCCAGGAACTCTTGACGACTAGACCAAAGAGGAAATAGACTATCTAGAAAATAATAATAATTTAGTAAAATGTGATCAATGTTCATGCTGATTCACTTCCTCTAAATTCAATTTTCCTCATCCCTAACACATTCGCGTAAATTAGTATAGGCTGTGTGCGTATAACCCGAATGGGTAGTAAAACGTGGTGATAAAAAAATAAGACGGGGACAAAATCAGTCAGAGACACAGATATTATTTCAGGGAGGGATGGTCACTTTAGCTTTATTACCTAAAATATAATTAAAAATATACAAATTAAAATAAAGAGACCTCCTTAACTGTGAAGGAGGTAAACCTTGTTTCACATCGCCGCCCTCTGTTGACAAAGTTCTTCACCGCGGGCTGCGTTGTTACCCACAGGAAGCCGTGGGTGGACTCTCGAGGTCATTAACAGGAGCTTCACCGGCTTAAGACAAACTATTAGACAACTCGTGCGGAGGAAAACAACACACGACACTACATTGTCTTCTTCCGGTGAAACTACCGACAACTCCCCTTATGACGGATACAATGAAACACTTTCGATCGCGAATGCACCTAAAGAAATGTTTCCGCCATAAGGTACGTAGACCCTATAGTAGGATGGAAGAAGCTTTTACAAAATACTAACTTTTTTTACGGTCAACATTGAAAACGAACCCGCTTCGGTGTCAGAATGGTCGCAATAGACTGGGCTGTCAATGACGGGGAAATCGGGCTTCGATCCCGGTCGGGTGTACTGAGGGTGGTTTCCCTTAAATGGTTTCTCTCTCTCTTCCTCTCTATTCTCATGCAAATGTGGATATACTTCTTCTAAATTCAAACTTCCTCATCTCTAACACACTATCGTAATCTATACTTATAAAATAACATGTCCTGACTGACTGACTGACTGATTCATCATCGCCGAGTGCAAACTATCAAGGCTACAAGCATGAAATTAGGACTGTATATTCATTTTGTTATGTAAGCACCCACTAAGAAAGGATTTTAGAAAATTCAACCCCAAAGGGGTCAAAATAGGGGATGATAATATGTATGATAATATGTATGAAAGTCGGTCATTTTGAAAGTTACATAAACAAAATTTTGTATTTCGGTTATTGACGTAAAACAAATAAATACGTGTTTCAGGAATTTTGGAAATTTTATTTAATAAGGGATGAAAAAGGGGGTGAAAGTTTGTATCGGACTTGCATTATTTTTGATCTGAGGTCAAGTTATGGTCATCAACGTAACTTAATATTTTAAATTAATCTGTAAATACATATTTATATTTTCGTATTTGTATATAATCAACTTCCACGCGAGCAAAGCCGCGGGCAACAGCTATCTAGTTAGTATATAAGCGTATAACCCAAATGAGTAGTAAGACGTGATGCTAAAAAATAGAGACGAATAGTTATTTCTTCCCAGGAAAACGTTGATAGATTTATTTCCATTCGTCCTTTTACTCTTAGATCATATATCAAGGTGGTAATTGCCATCGGTGTAAGGGGGGAGTGCGAAAATAGGCCTACATGATACTTTGTGAATCAATGTTCGCTCCTGGACAAATTTAACCGTGAACAGTTCCACAAACTTGCGACTCATTGTTCAGAGAATCGGAGCAATAAAAATGATCAGCTGAACATGGGTCTACAAAACCTGCTGGGCTGGACTATTTGTGAACCTCTTTCACTGTTAGCACTAAATACGCCGTTTACTATAGCAGTAATATAGCCACGGATCATGTTAACTAGAGTATATCTACGGTAGGAGTGTAGGTAAGTGACGGCTAGGAGAATGTTCTTTATCACAAACATTGGCGGGAAGTATTATTAGAATATTGTTTTATAACACTTTTTATTGATTATATAGTATTGATAAGCACATCATATTTATTTTCGAAGAGGTTGACATTAGCTACTTTCAGCCAATGTTTGCAATAAAGAACCTTCTGCATTCACATATACCACACTCCTACCGTAGATGGGGTATAGTTAGTGAGCACCTGTTAGGAAGAACAATAACACCCGGCGGGTGTGGTCCAAGGGCCGTGAATATATTCGATATTCCCCAATCAGGCTTCTTGCTATTCGTATACTGGGAGATTATCTGACTTCCGAGACTAGAAAATAAGTACGACCCTAAATGTAAAGCTAATTCAGTCTGGTTTGCCTGTGACGAGAAGCTTGGGGTTTAAATCCCGACTGGTTGTAGTGAGGGTGATTTTTTTTTTTCTTTCTAAATGGTTTTACTCTCTTCCTTCACGCAATTTCGGGTACATTTACTTTCAAATTTACTTTCCTAGACTTTACTACATTATTGGAATTGATCTGTTTGTGGTCTGAATGGGAAATGAGGCGTTGTAGGGGAGCAGAAGGAGGGGGCAACACTGGCAGTTATAAAAATTACTTTAATAGATTCATACGTCAAGTCAGATGATAGTCAGCATGAAGGGATAGCGGAATACAATGTATTGTTACGTTACGTTACATCCGGTCAATAATTTGAACCCTGACCTCCACGCCACCAGCAAACCGGACCAGACGTGACTTACGCCGTTACCCGTGTGTCCACTGGAGCCGGTGATATCGGGTCGACTAGCGACGCAAGCGGTTAAAGCCACGAGCGCTTGGTATGGACGTGTATGACGTCACGGGACAAGTAATCACTCACTGATAAGTGATAAACGACACCCCGATAAAGGCGACAAGACCTAGTAAAGTAGGTTGCCTCTTTACGGCACGCCGCGACAGGACAACCCTTTTAAAAGATTACGTACGACTTGACGCTCGAACACACATACACTCAGTTTCGAACTAATTGACCTATCCATTACTTTAGACATGCGTCTCTAATAATAATTCAACGTTTTACAGCCTGTTAAAAAAAATCTAGATCTGCTTTATTGTTTTACCTTATTCTGTAACAGTTTTCTAATACGCCACATTGTTCAGTTATCAGTGCCTGAAACTGAAGTTAGAGTGAGCCTCGTCTAGACCAGAGGGAGGCAACATACTTTTCAACTTAAGTCACAGGTATGGCGAATGAGAAGTGAAATTCGCCACACCACGTAAAAGATTAAAAAAATCGAGTTACGCAATCGTACATTTAAAACAACACACACTGTTTGAACACGTTTATTCAAAACTTTTACACTTTGACTACTCATTTACAACTGCCCCAGACGCAAATCGTTCAGGTTTAAAATGTAAGACACTTTAATGCGAAATTTGAAAATCCTTTTGTCTGACAGGTTGCAGAAACATTGGCTTAATATCTGATCTGAGCTATATGCACATTTTAGCTTCGCCTTCGAATTAATATCAACAATTCAAGATCTGTATTTTGAATTGATCGTAAGGAAGGTCGATTCACACACCCACGTTGATACAAACTTGATCAATAATTTCTAAATGCCTGATTTCAAAGTTGGGACATCGTTGTCAGTCAGAATATATCTCCACATATCTGTGACTGAAGAACTCTGGTAAATTTTAGGCTGATCCAGACTGATCGTGCTTGCCAAGAGACAGAAAGGTGGACTTTTCTTTGTTTGAATTTGCAATATCAAAGTGTAATGGATCAATCAATAATTTAAATGCCAATTTTAAGTAATTGAAATCAGAAAAATGGTGATTTAGTTAGCAGTGTTGCGTCAATGACTCATTCTTGGCGATAGGGTTGCCCACCCCGGGTCTAGACACACTTCATTTACAATGAACGATAACAGTCTTACCTTGATGGATTAGATTATGACCCTCTCTTATAAGCTTCTACATAGTATAAGTCGTTCTTTGTAAACGAAGTGTACAGTACACTTTTCATGGAAAAAAACTTATTTGACAGCTAGATTTTATCAATTTATTTGAGGTATTTAACGTGCACTTTCTAAACCGACTGATTATATCAGCGCATGTCTTATTAACTAACTTAAATTAACAAAATTATTACAAATGTAATCTAAAAAAATAATTGCTTAAAGCCTGGTGCCACTGACAAAGGCTATTTTGTTTGTCATGTCAATAGATAAATTATAGTTTATTAACACAATTTTGTCCTTTTTTGTTACTTTGTTATTTTAAATAAAGGTCAAGATTCGATAGATTTGAAACGTCCCATCTCTGATTCCAAGCTTTATAAATTTTAGAATAATTAATTGAAAAGTAGAAATTGGCTCATATTCAACGACGTTTAATCCGAAATGCCGCAGCTTTGAAATCAAAGAGAATGGTTGGAAATAGTGATCTAGCCTTTCTCACAGTCATTTTTTTTAATAGGGTCACAACAGAAAATGTTATTATAATTGAAGATTATTTTATTGGTTTTGAAGCTTCTGAACTGTCATTCCCAAATGAAACGCAGCAGTGTGAGGATATTTCCCTTCAAGTAGGCGGTGCCTTCATCGTGTAATGTCACATCCGGAAATGACTGTTCTTACTCATAGGCTCGTCTATAGGCACTGCGGAACTGCAGCACCCCCTATTTCCACTTGATATTATCGATAACATTTAATATAATGAGTCATTTTTTCTTTAATTCTCTCTTTATTTTTGTAGTACAATATATATTCCTTAAGCTTAAGTGTCAGTACTTTTATAGCCATCCCCCAGTTTATGAAAAAGATACAAAAACCTTTGTATGGAACTGTGCGCTTCACAGTGCCAGTGACATGGTGTTTGACTGTTGTGCGCATGCGCACATAGAAGGGGGCGGGGAGGAAGGTGGAGCTGCCAGGTAGAGAGACCACTGTTGCTCTCGCAGTGCCGGCTCTGGCGTGATGGTGGAAGTTTTTTTTACTCAGCGTGTGTTGTGCTTAAAAACCGTGTACCATATTCTTGAATGTGATAAAGTGTAGAGGAGTGTAGAATTAGATTATTATTCTGCTTCCAGCTATTCTATCTGATTCTTTTTTTCGGTTATTTGAATTAACAGGAAGATTAAATGCGCTTGCAGTACTTTCAATGGAGAAAAATTTCCTCAATTGTCATCCAGAGATCAAGGAGAAAATTATTGAACTTTCTGCCCAAATTAAAACAAGAAGAATGGATTTCATTTTTAAATGAATAGATCAAGCTTGAACTGTAACAATCTAAGTTAAAGTAAGTAAAAAATGTGTTTGTTTTTTGTTAAGATTTTATCAAGTTCCTGAATAAATTTTCTTTATATATATATATATATATATATATATATATATATATATATATATATATATATATATATATATATAAATATATTTTTCCTTTTTCACAATTTTAAAACAAAGGCTTAAAAAAATTCTGGAGCAGCACCCCACTAATTTTAGCTAAGAGTTGCCACTGGTTATAATCGGTCTATCAGCGTTTCTGCACCAACAAAGAGGAACAAACCCTAACGTAAGAAATACACTTTGTTTTATCCAGTGGCACGTGGCATGTCCACGTGGAGTTTGGGGTCTAGTTAGTTTCCACATGAGGTACTCCGGTGCCATCCCCGTCACGCCGCTCTGCAGAGACCGGGGAGGGGGACTGATTCAGTCGTCGACTAGTGCTCGTGGAGTGAGCGCAGTTCCGTGGTCACATAGTGCTCTAGTCTCGTCCGGATAATCGACAATGGTACTTTAGTGTTCGATATCGGGCCGTCTCTCGTGTTTTCCGCGGGTGGTTGAATAAACCTAGTCCAGTGGGTGTGTAAGGTCGTCCGAGACACTAGGGAGGAGAATTAGTCAATAGCCATTTTATCTTCTTCCTTAATCGAGAGTACTCTAGGTAGGATTTTGGTTGAAAGAAACTTATATATGGTCAACAGTAACATTTTACTATATTATTATGTATCAAGCAAAGTGACAGCTACAGCTCACATGATTTGACGTATGAATATATGAAAGTAAATCTAGTAACTTTTCAGCTGTCAGATAAGGTTTTTTCCATGGAAATTGGACTGTGTATACATATAAGCATATATGATAGTTACTCAAATGTGATAGGTATGGTGAAAGAAGCATTTTAAATGAAATTTACCCGCATTTTCTTGGAAAGAGAGTTGAAACTTGTTTAGGAAAAAACGCCCTCAGTAGACCCGACTGGGATTCAAACCCTTATTTACCCATCATCAGCAGGCCAATCTAGCACGATAGTGACGCCTTAGACCATTCGGTCCTTGAAGGAGGTATTTACATCCTAATTGTAAAGAAATGTAATCTTATTTTCTTAATACGACGGATATCGTACATTATATTTAGATCGATGCACCTGCACTTGTTTTACTTTAGTCTAGAATCCAACACTAAAACTAATAGTCATCTTTTCAAAATTGGTAGACATATTAAGTTCATAGTAGTGATCCTCGTATCTCATATACACTTGATTGTATTTTTATATTATTATTATTATTGTTGTTGTTGTTGTTGTTGTTTAAAGTCCCTTTGAGGTATAACGTACTAAACACTCTTTTTTTCCTGCTGTATAATGTCGAACAAGCTGACATGTTATTTGAGGTGTGTCATCCAGCGGATGTCGCCCTGGTTTGCAGGTCTACCTGTCCTTATCACGTGTCACTGTCACCTTTCGCCATCCGGTTTGTGGCTGTCCATGTATTTAAAAAAACAACATTAAAACTATTGTTCACGACGGGTCGACTGTAAACATAGCTCTTGTACTTAACATTTCTTTAGTCAAAAATTGTGAACTCCATCTACTAAAACAACATTCATTTCAAGAGATTATACATTTTCGAAAATTATTTTAAAAAAATACCAGTTTTAATCCAGATTGTTCATTGTACAGTCTTAAATGTGAAGCTTTTCAATCTGGATATGACATTACATTGTAAGTAATTAACAACCTTCTTCGGTAGCCGCATGGTCTAAGGTGTCACTCTCGCAATAGACTGCATTGCCGATGATAGGGAGATCGGGTTTTAATCCCGGTCGGGTGTACTGAGGGTGGTTTTTCTTAAATGGGTTTACATTCTCCCTTCACGTAAATGTGGGTATACTTACTTTAAATTCAACTTTACCCATCAACTCACGAACGTAATTAGTATATATGCGTATAACCTGAACAGATTGTAATACGGGGTGTTATAATTAACAAACTATTTAAGGGCGCGTCTCTCATATAAACGTCATGTTCACATTTAATTTGAGGATTTGAGGATTTTAAATCTAATCCAAAAGCTTGCAATACACATCAGTGTAGTTTTATACTTTTTATGAAATGACGCTGAAATAAATCACACCAGTTTTTGATAGAATATAATATTACATAGTTAAAATTGGTCCTTATGGAACCCGATTCTTGTTATTTTCTTTAAGTTTAACCTTTTATTTTTATAGTAGTTTAGGATTTATAACAATATTCCAAACACTTTGGAGTAGTCAATTTTGCTTATTTTACTTTGAATAACACACAATTTTAAAATATATTAGAAATTCAACGTTGGGGCTGAGGTGGTTCGCTAATCTAAAGGGAACACGATAAGTAGAGCAGGGTTTCCACGCAGCTGGAAAAATCAGGAATACCGGGAACAAACAGAGAATTTCACAAGAAAAAATAAAATAAATTCTTATTTTTTGGGCATTTGACTGCAAGCTCAAAAAGTAGGTTTTTGTATACAAGAAAAATCGAATCGTAAGCGTGTAGAGACGAACACATACGCCCTCCTCTAACCCTGAAACATTGGGTTTCTTAAAGATTATATTTTCTTATAAAGGTCAAGTCATCCTATTCTAAGCTCCAGTGATATGAATTGTTATTAGTCAATTTTTTTGAAAAACCAAATTTCATTCCTTCTTACTAAATTCTAAATTGTCTGGAAAATTGGAAAACTCAGTTAATTTAAGTAAGAAATAGTGACGACCCCGATAGAGGTGAATTTGTAGTATTCCCCAAGCATTAGCATAGTGAGAGGATGTAAAACCACATAATGGGAAAACACCTTTTAAATACAACCTAAACTGTAACTCTGGCGCCCAAAAATCAGGCGTGATTGCCGCTCATCTAAACCTGATGATAGTTTTAACTTCAATTAATAGTTACAATCACGTACTATTTCGACGGCTTTAAGCGTCAATCTTGTTCCAGATGGTCACCCCCGTGGCTAAAACGGGGCATGCGCTTCGTAGCCTCTTGATTAGTGAACCTGAACTAATTGGAGAGTATATAATTAAAGAGATATCACACAAGAAGTAGTAATAGCTTCTCTCTGAGCGTACGGCGACTTTCCCCGTTCGTATGCGTGAGGTTGGATTTCGGGAGCATGTTGAACATATTATAAATGTGACGTCGTTAAGACAGCGGATGTACCAGATGGAGAAAGTTACGAAACTCTTGTAGAGACTGTACACGTTGGTTGGCGATTGTGCTAAACCGCGGTGAGAACAGTCAAGCACACAATATAATTCACACGCTCTCTTTGGTTTTATTTGAAAGTAATCAAGAATAGCTGCGAAAATACCTGCGATTACTTTAACTACTTAATACTCGCATCGGTGGGCACGCGAACTAATGATCAAACTCTTCTAATCCGGCTTGCTGGTGACTAGGAGGTGGGGTTTGAATCCTAGACGGGTGTACCGAGGTTGTTTTTTTCATAAATGTTTTCCCATTTTCCCTTCATGCAAATGTGAGTACGTTTCCTATAAATTATAGCTTACTCATCCCTACCACATTAGTGTGCCCGGTCGGGACGTAATAAAGCCAAAATCTATACTTATAAAATAACATGTCCTGACTGACTGACTGACTGATTCATCATTGCCGAGCGCAAACTATCAAGGCTACAAGCATGAAATTCGGACTGTATATTCATTTTGTTATGTAGGCACCCACTAAGAAAGGATTTTAGAAAATTCCACCCCAAAGGGGTCAAAATAGGGGATGATAATATGTATGATAATATGTATGAAAGTCCGTCATTTTGAAAGTTACATAAACAAAATTTTGTATTTCGGTTATTGACGTAAAACAAATAAATACGTGTTTCAGGAATTTTGGAAATTTTATTTAATAAGGGATGAAAAAGGGGGTGAAAGTTTGTATCGGACTTGCATTATTTTTGATCTGAGGTCAAGTTATGGTCATCAACGTAACGTAATATTTTAAATTAATCTGTAAATACATATGTTTATTTTCGTATTTGTATATAATCAACTTCCACGCGAGCAAAGCCGCGGGCAACAGCTATCTAGTTCAATATAAGAGATACAATGTTAGCGAATAAAACGAATAAATCAAATAACTATTATCTGCATAATTTTAAAAGATCTGACCTATCGTTACAGTGATTAAATTATCACGTTTTACCTAGTTAAAGTTGAGAACTTTAATAAGTTAATTCTTTCTCTTTTTTTTAAAGGTGTGTCAGTAAAGTTATGTTGATTGATAAATCATTTGTAGTTTAAACATATTTTATCTGTGGGGTGAAGTAAGCATATAACTTTTCAACTGTTTGTTGAAAATATTATACATTTTCAAAAAATTCCATTAAAATTGCAAATGATTTTATTCCGATCATTCAAACACTATTAGACAGTAAACGTCCCCAAGTTACTTGGTTTGAACATATGGTCCTCCCATGTTGATAAGCGGAATGAGTCGACTGTAATAATACCACCGATTAGGTATCGCACAATCCGTTGAGCCTAAAATTAAGTAAACAGATTTGCACGTGTTTTTGCCCCCTTATCGGGTATAAACAGTAACTTTTGCTCCCACAACTAATTGAGCGATAAAAACACTTGTAATGCTTAGTGCTTTACACTTCAATCATTTCGCAAAGTGACAAAAACATTTTTCGACCCGTCACTTCCATAAAAACGTTCTTCCGTTCCCAAATTGAATTAGCTAAGAGATACGGTATTTTCCATTTCTCTCGTTTCATGATTTGTCAGGACAACAGTTTCGGTTCGTTGGAATTATTTCCTCATATGACAGTAAAATGTTTAAATAGACACACAATAGTTTCTTATCCATACGTGCTTAAAAAAAACACGTCTCGTCTCTCCGAAAAATGATGTCATTTGACTCGACTTTGATAAAATATGTGTTAGACGGATGAACACTGAAATGTTTTGCGGAGTCTTATCGACTCTCGGAAAGAGTCAAAGTTACCGTGAACCGATATAATTATCGTGTATTCGTTTCCCCCCATCCCCCTTTCCCCTCTAATGTTTAATCGCCTTAGAATACGACATTTCGAAAAGTTACTAAACTACTCTCACATATTAATACGCCAAGCTACGTTTTATAGTTGTCACGATAGTTTCAATATGTGACCTTGTGTGAAAGTTGACTCCCCTGCGTATGCTTTATCGCGTCTTAAAGCAGTGTTTTCAAACTGTGGTACTTATACCTCCAGGGGTACGCGAAGGATTTCAGGGGTTCTTGGCGTTCTACTAAATTTTACTAACCATAACACATTTTTATATATTAGTGAGTCTGATAAACAAATTAACACAGATTTTGACTTGATATAATGGCTTTCAAAAGTCTTTCTTTCTGTAACGGCTTTGTTTAGTTCCCCACTTTATCAAAATTGGACCAGCTTCGGTAGCTATATGGCCTAAGGCGTCACCCTTGGAATATATTATAATGTGGATGACGGTGAGATTGGGGTTCGAATCCCGGTTGGGTGTACTGAGGGTGGTTTTCCTGAATTGTTTTCCACGCAAATGCGGGTACACTTCCTCTAAATTAAACCTTCATCGTCCCTAGCACATTAGTGTAATTAGTACATAATTTTATTTGTAGCCTGAACAGATAGTATGACGCGATGCAAAAAAATAATATTAAAATTATTAAAGACCGTTTATACTTTACAAGCTAGCGGTTGTTTATCTTTTTTAAATGAAATTCTGGAATAAGTACGCAACTGGCGAAAATTTGGGAAACGCTGTTTCCATAAACACGTGACTAGGCTCCTCATTAGTGTATTGTATCTAGTATCTTGCTAAATTCATGTAAGCTTGTATGACAGCGATTATGGTGGGAGTGTATGGAACTCGAGTTAAGGGCAGTGTTTTTGCAATGTTTATATCAAACAAATTGTTTGGGCAAAATAAATCAAATATTGCTCCATTACAAACATAGAGTTCAATTTTCTCCACATGGTGACCTCAACCGTTATTGAATATCCATCAACGGTGTCCTAAAACTTAATGACAACTTTTTATCTTGATTTAAAAAGTTTTTCATATAATGCCACTATGCTCATGACATATTCATCAACTCCTGATATCACCGTGTGAAGAAAATTAAATTATGTTTCTACTTTTTAAATGTTTTTTAAATGTTGACCATAACAATGTTTTGCTATAAAAATTGCAAAAAAGCACTGACCTTTTCTCGCATACCCTACACTCCCACCTTGAGTGTAGTCGGCATTAAAGGGTGCCATGCGTCCGATACAAACAACTGGGAGAAACTCCTCGATAATCGATTCGGGGGTCCGGTAAGCTGTTCTGCAAAGAACTCCTGCCGTTGCTTAATACTTATCGGGAAAGTTTAAAGGGATATATATTTTGGAGGAACATTAAGTAGTCTATTCTTTAAAAAAAATGCAGACCCTTTGACCTCTGGTTTCTAGTCGTCCCGTGTAACAGGACTGCTGCGCGGGTTCATCCTGTATTAGCGGCCGTCAACTCGTGACCGATGTGTCGTTTTAACACTGTGTAGTGAAGTGTAGTGTAGTGTCGTGCAGTGCAGTGTCGTGTCCCGGCGGTCATGCAGGGCGCTAGGGCCTGTAACGTCGTGGTAAGAGGAGACAACGCCAACCTGTTCCACAGTACCAGGCGTCGGAGACGAGTCAAGAAGCAGCCCAAGGTGCGACATCTGTGTATTATTACACATAGTGAGGGGTTATCTCAGTCTCACTCGCACAAGTGAGGGCGCCTGGGATCTTGTGGGTAGACATGTGGTATCGAAAAGAGAAGAGTATCGATTCTTTACTAATATCGATATTAATAAAGAACCGATACTCTTTCCATATCCATACTATTGTTCTGAGCACTATTTCATCATTGGAGCTATCCTGACCAAACCCAAAACAGTCACTGAGAGAGGCTTTTGTTCGAATCTTGGTGAGGTTTGGACAAAAAGTCCTTTCTTACGAGGTGTGAAAGCGGACGTCGTGGAGCGGATATTTAAGAGTTTGTGGTCCCGGGTGGCAATAACCTCACTTGTATCAAGCTCTCTTAAAAATGATGCCCGGAACTGGCGGACAATAACGCCTGTCTAGTTTGGGGTTCGAGTTCCGGCAGTAGGCCCGCCATGAGGGGAGGAGAGGGGGCACTACTGATACCATGGTACAGGGTCCGGGCACAAGATCCAGATCAACAAATTCGAAATAAAATAAAATATAAATGATAAGCAATAAAATACCCATCCATACTAAGGAACAGTGAATGCCCAGCCCTCCAGCTGGGATTTCCCACGGAGGAACTTACTGGCATTTATCACAATTATATAATTAGTCCAGTCTTATCTTTCGTTTCAAAATATCCGTATGTTTCGTGTAATCTATTATTATTGTGCTAAAATTAAACTTTACCCGTGAAGAGTGTCGGGTTGTAAATCAAGCTCAATTTAAATTCAATTATTTGATCATGTGTGTAACATTTCAGTATTCAGCAACGTATTACTCGTAATTTATGTGCATTGCTTTTGTTTAGTAAAAGTGAACAAAAAGTTTTAATAAATCTAGAAACCTAAGTCTAGCAGAGTATTAAGGTGAAAAATAGCCTTGTATAAAATTTCAAATAGCTTTGAGACAAACTATTTTCAAAAATTGGGCAGGAAAGGAGCACTCCAAATAGTGTTGAGGAATTTAATTAAAAAAATCAAGGTCAAACCCAATCTAAATAGCTTTTAGAGGTATCTAATTTTCAAAAATTTGCCAGATTTAATGTGTTGATCCTTCCATATAACTTCTAGGAATATTTAAAAAAAAATCTGGGTGAGGTCTACTCAACATAGCATCTTGAGGTACCAATTTATTTTTTTAATTCGTATGGGTAAGGACTACCTTAAATAGCTTACAAAAAGTATAATTTAAAAAGAAAGGATTCACGCGAGGGCCATTTCACGTATCTTCAATACATTCTTTATACTTCACGTTTATTTTATATTTTAGTTACATGTTATATTTTACATTTAAAATAACGTAAACTTAAGTTTTCTCACACTATTTCATTACTTTTAATAATTTCTTTTTCCACAATCCGAAACAATATTTTAAACATAATAAAAAGTACTTATTCTTCGTTTTGGAATGTTATCTATGATGTGTAAGATAGTGCATGCATTAATACCTTTTGATACAAGCATCGTATTTATTTGGAAAAGAGAAAATACTCGTCTTTTTTATATATATAATAAATTAGCTTATGATTATTTTATCGTATTTCGAATTATTTAACCGAATAAAATACTTTTATCCACTGCGTTGTTGCATCATTGTAAAGAACTTGTTTCCGTTACGTTCGATCACATGGTTTAAATTCGTCGGTCGCCATTATAAAGTTATTATTGGTTAGACCTTTTGTGAAAGTGCTGTGAATGGTATTTTAAAGTGGAATAAAACAATAAATAAACTTTGTGTCCGACCCCAAATAAATATATAAATAATATCGGCCTAAATTACTGTGGCTAACTATCACATTCATTTATTACCATATGTTTTCATTACAATTATCCAAAGTGACAGATGTCAGCTGTTGGCGTAGAGATATACTAAGGACTATTTCTAGTAACTTTTGAGCTGTCATCCAAGTAGACTAAGGTCGTGAATGTATTATAGTTGAACAATTTACCTCCCCTCGGTTCGTGCCATATAGGCTCAAACCATATTCGAATGTCTAATGTTCGTGGCTCATCGGGCTTATTGTCCGCCGCGCTCTAGCGCCTGGCAGTTCTACAACACGCAACACTCTTATGTAAGAAGAGGTTGCATAGCAATAGGTGTTTATCCAGATAACCGTAATTGCCGGGAAACACATCGCTAGGTTTTTAAAATAGTTCAATCTTTTGCCATTATTGGACATCAAAAAGTTTAACTATCAAATCTCAGTGAGCCTGAAACAGCCTTCGCATGAGAATAGGATGTAAAACTAAGGGCTATATTTAATTGATAATGTGGCCGGTTTGGATTGAACCCCGGTCTCGCATTTAAAGCTTTGCGTTTTGAAGACTTTACTGAGTCTTTCTCGCACGTATTGAAAAATAATAGATTTGTTTATAAAACTGAATACAATCGAAATAAAATGCAAACCACTCTAATCAAATGTTTAAAATGTGGTTAAAAAACGCTGCTGACTATAACAACATTTTTAACTTACCTAGATGCAAGCTTTTATTCATTTTCAGGAACACTTATATCTGTAACCCAAACAGATGAATAAACCCCCTACCCTTTCCCCCTACCTAATCAAAGATAGTCTAAATATTTTAGAGATGAGCTTAATCCCTTATTTTACGAGTTTGAATCTTAGATAATATACAATAGTTCCGTCGTAAGTCGCTCTATGTCAACCTTTTTTTAAACGGTATGACGTAGCACACTGGTGTCACGTGAATATATGACTCAGGAGTTTGGATAAGATAAAAAAAAGTGAAAGAAAAATCGAGGAATAAAAATTAATCTTTTGAAATCCATGATCAATAATATTATATTTTAAATAAAAACTAATCATTATAATTTGAACTATAGAACCTTTAAACCCATTTTTTTTTAATAATAAAATATCTACTTAAAATAACTAATGGTGTGTCTTGACAAATTTAGTGCCCTGTTCAGTGCGCCGTGGCTGGAAAAACGTTGAAGAATGCTGCTCTATAATATAGTTGTACTTCCAATGTTTTCAGTGTTTATTACAATTATTTTCTATCTGGGATGAAGAGAGGGGATTCCCAACTTACCCTCCTACCCTACCTTCTCCTCTTAACGCGTCAATGGATCTCGTTACTACCTCAGTTTCTGAAAGTCAAGTGATCATTGATCTAATTACTAGCGAGTGCGTGGAGGTGAGTGAAGTGTGATTAAACACACACACACACACGGTGATGTGCAGCCACGGACAGAGGCCGATGTGCCTGCCGCAACCTATATGACCACTCAACTGTGCCGGTTCGTTCCCTGGCCTGGCCTCTCTTCGACGCTTCCTTCTCACCACCAGAATAACCCTCAAAGCACATAAAAAAACAGTATTTTGTGATACTAGTATATGTATTGTGTGTTTCCCAATCTATTATTACTATTATTGTTTCATTGGCATAGTAAAAATAACGACGGACGTTTGTTTATAGCTGAGACAATCGATTTCATCAAACCAGAAATTGAAGTAACTTGTTTGGAAAGATTGGAAAATAATGTCAAGCGGTTGAACGCAAATTTATAAAAAACAATGGCCGGTTGTGGGTCGTTGAGCTATTTGGTCAGGAAGCGCGTTTCCTAACCGGGTCAAAGTATTACCGCTTTATTATCATTAGTCATAACTTATTAGTATTTACTATTTGTTTATTGAATAATGCCTTCCGATTGCATAATCTCTTTTGTCTTTGGGTTTGTTTTTCGGCGCTCCACGTCTTATTACCTATACGTATTTTTACAATAGTCTGATAGAAATGAGTCAAGTAACCTCATTTACGTGGAGAGAGAATAAATAACTACCCGCTTCGGTGGCCGCATGGTCTAACGCGCTACTCTTGTGTTGGACTAGATTGCTGATGACGAGAAGATCGGGGTTCTATCTTGGTTGGGTGCACTGAGGTATTTTCCTAAATGGTTTTTGAAGTTATACTTCTTTAGGCGCGTTATGAAAAAATGATGAGAGTGAAATTTTAAGATGCGCGTGCATCACTGTAACACAAAAGTAACAGGTTAAAGGTAAACCGCTCACTAAGTCTCGAAAAAAAAAGAAGCTACCAACAAAATAGAAATAGAACCTCTGTTAGTCGCGCATGTTGGTACACTCGTCGCCTCTGATCACTGTTTTCATATATATAATATTTATCCACATGTTTCTAGTTTCTACATTCACAACACGTGTTTTAGTTTCATACAAGTGCGAATTATATATGTGCTAATAAATTATATTCAGTAGTGATTTAAATTGAATATTTTGATTAATATTATTTACTATTCGTAAATATTAGTGAAAAAAATTGTGCTTATAGACTTTTTCAAGTGCTCCAATATAATTGAGGTTAACTATTCGTATGTATTATTTATTGATATAAATTAAAATATTATTATTTAACATAATTAATACTAAATATTATCATTTTATTGTAATTAATTATTTGCGTGCAATTAAAAACTATTTTTTAATGATGCCAAAGAAGTATAACTTCTCGCGCGCGTACATAAGTACACACACCCATTTTTTTACTTAACCTTCACGTAAATGCGGGTGCACTTCCTCTAAAATTAAATATTCCTAATCCCTAACACACTACTGTAATTAGTAAATAGGCGTATGACTTGAACGGGTAAGGGGTCGTCCATAAACCACGTAACGCTTTGAGAGGGAGGGGGGTGAGCCCTAATGTCTACATGCTGTTACATGGGGGGCCTTCCTTCACCTCTGACAAGACATCTTGTGAATGTGAGGAATGCCAGGTCTCCACCGTGGTTCGAATTCCACGTTAAACTGTAGGTCCTTCATTTCATCTCACAACCACCCTACCATTACACATTAGCGTAAGTGCGTATAACCCGAACAGGTAGTAAGACGCGGTGCTAATAATAATAATAAATGGGGGGAGGGTGGGGTACATCAAAGTGTTACGTAACACAGATCTTATACTCAAATTTTAATGTTTAAAAATAATATTATTGTTCATTTGTTAACCTTTAGTAAACTTACTTATAGATAACTTCCGAATATCTGTGGCGTTGAAAATGCAAGTTTAGCACTTACTTTTTGTCTATTAATATTTCGAATGCGCTTAGTTGAGCTTTAATATAATTTAGATTGTGTTTGTACTAAAACAAAAATAATGTCTTCAAAAAGAGGAGACTTATTCATTGCTTGCGTATAAAAAGCGATATCCAGAAAGAAAAATAAACAGTGGAAGAGTCTCAAAAAGACGTAGTGAAATGCAATGTAAAGAGAATAGAAGTAGCGCCAGTTAGAGAAAGACGTCTGATTGGCTGAGCGTGTGACGTCACCCAGTACACTAGCCAGCGCTTAAAGCCATGTTCTCGCATGTAATTTTCAGTGAATCATTTCAAATGATTCATTTTTAATGAAAATATGAATTAAAGAAATTTGTTCGCACGTGTAATTTATCATATTTATCATGTTGAGAATAATCATCTACTGTTTAATTTATTAAAATGGCACCACGTGCTGTTTTATTTTATATAACTCACCCATCACTACTTATATTAAAACAAACATTCAAACTCTGTAATAGTCCAAAAATGGATTGTATTGTTCGTCTTTCCACTTAAACACAATTTTTGAGAAATCATACAACAATACAATGTCTATAAATATATAAATAAATCCTTACATTAATTAAATAAAAATTAATTCTTGTAGGGCCTACTTGGTCACACGGTTCATTTTGTTTTAATTTTTCATTAATGATAGTTAACAATTACGAAAAGTAGACCTCCTTTTAACTTTTAATGAAAGTGTGAAACAATGATTCATTCTAATGAAATTATTGTTCTGACGTTTATTTTGTATTAATTGTCAATGACTCCCTGAAAATGATACATGAG